>VMDO01003653.1:15579-139121 GCA_007922755.1 Pedetes capensis
AAGCGCGAGGCCCTGGGTTCAACCCCCAGTACTGCAAAAAAAAAAAAAAAAAAAAAATCTGCTAGTTACATCCCAACTTAAGTTCTCTATCCACTACCACTTAGATACATTTCTTAATTGTGCTCATGCCACAGACCCTCTTTAATGACCTGTTTGGGGCCCCTCTCACCCATTCTCCACAGGACAACCATGAAGGTATGGAAAAATAAATCTGATCTTTCCAAAGACTTCTATCTTTAAAATTCTTCAGGGGTTTCCCATTTTCTTGGGAGAAACCAATGTCCTTCAGGAAGCCAGGCTTTGCACCCTCTAGTTTCTGGCTACCTTTTTGCAACTCTTGCAGACCCTTTGAAGGGACTCAAAAGGGCCTCTGCTTGTGCTGCTCCTTCCATCACGGTAATTCCTCATCTTCCAGACTAGTGCTGCAACTTCACATCCCCAGAGTGGCCTTCCCTGACTGCAGACCAGGTCAACCACCTGTTATATATGCTTGTAGCAATGTCACTTCAAAACCCTTATTACATGTGTTAAAAGGATTATTTGGCTGTCCATCTCTGACTAGATCATAAGCTTTATGAGTATGTTGTTGTTAGGTGCCGTCGAGTCGGTATCCGACTCATAGTGACCCTCATAGGGTTTTCAATGGCTATTTCGGGATTGCCTTGGGAGTGGATTGCCAGGTCCTTCTCCCATTTTTGCGGTGCTGGGAATTGAACTCGGGACCTCAGAGACTGCAGCACAGCGCTTTACAAACTGAGCTAAATCCCAGCCCTTTATGAATATACAGAGTAGCTATTTTTGCTTAATTTTTATCCCTTGTTGTTGTTAGGTGCCGTTGGGTTGGGTCTGACTCATAGATAAAAATAGACAGAACACTATATAACACTTGTGCCATGCCTGGCACTACTGTCATTGCTTCTCTGCTATTCACAGAGTTTTCAATGGCTGTTTCTAGCACCTAGTAAATTTATTAAATGAATATTTTGGTAAGCTAGTCAGCCCAAGTGCTACATAAAGCAAAATTAGAAAAAAGAGTACTTAGGTTAGTGTTTGATGTTTTATTACTTTCATTATTACCAGTAAGCTCAGTTTACAACAGAAAAGAGACAACTTGTACATTATGTAGTCAATTTATTAAATATTACCCATGTTGTTTGTTGGTAGGTGCTGTCAAGTGTGTCAGACTTATAGTGACTCTATGTAGGGTTTTCAATGACTGATTATTTCAGAATTGTGTTAGGAGTGGATTATCACATCTTTTCCCATTTTTGTGGTACTGGGGATTGAACCCAATGCCTCAGAGAGTACAGAGCAGTGGTCTACCAACTGAGCTAAACCCATAGAATATTATATACGTATTTTACATGTGGGAATACCAGTAGTCAACATTGACCCCAACTATTTGCATACCAACCATGCATTTTTCCATTAGAGGACACATGGGATATTACACCTTAATCCCTATATTTGCAGTGAAAGATGTCTTCAGAGATAAGTATTATGAAAATTGACAAGAAGCTGAAAAGGTTCTTAAGACAAATAGCTATGAAGCTTTGATAGAAGACTCCTTACTTTCTCACCTTCTAAGAACATCTTCAAAAATCATTTGGAACATCAGAATAGAGGTAAACAATAAATCCCATTTCCATCCCTCACAACCCATCCTTGAAGCCAGTGTTTTTCAAGAAATGACCAAATAGCACCTGTTGTTGAAGATAGTAAAAAAGTCTGAACCTGATATTCACACCTTGGTGCTGTATCAGTTTTCTGGCTTGGACCGGTCAGGAGTTATTTTCTTCAGAATCTTCATTAATGAATCTATGCGAGTATGTGTTAGCATTATCTTCTCTTTCAGCTGCAAAGAGAAATACAGAGGTGTCAGAGCATCTTATGCTTACATGTCAATTTATTGGTCTTAATGCCACTTCAAATTTTATGTCATTATTGGGAGCTGGCAATGTACGAACATGTAGGATTACATTTGTTCCATTTCTGAGAACTTTATACAACAAACCTAGCACAAAATAACACCCTCAGACACAAAGTTTCTTGTGAGAACAAACTATTGCTGAGCATCACTGTTCCATGGAGACCAGAATAAATTGGAGTCACAGAGCTTTGTAGACACATAAGCATCTATTAGTCTTCCCTACCTTTTCCAGTGGCAAGAATCTAGCTTTGCTTTTAACAGTAACAAATGCCCTTCTGACTTTAATATTCTGCTAATGGTCTTCAAAAGTTGTTGTTGTTAGGTGGTGTTGAGTCATGTCCAACTCATAGTGACCCTTGTAGGGTTTTCAATGGCTAATTGTTTTGGGATTGCCTCAGGAGTGGATTGCCACATCCTTCCCCTGTTCTTCAAAAGTATCTGTTATTAGGTTTAGATGTTTGATACAATTAATTTTCAAGAGTTCTTTCATCTTTAAACAACTATACTTAGAACTAAATTTAGGGGTGTTACTCAGTATACAACATGTACTTCAACTCACAAAGTTTTGGAATACAGAATTATAATTTATTCTTCCTTTGAAATCAGGATTAACAAAAAATACTGTATTAGTCTATAATTTTTAGATATATATTTCTATATGGTTTGAATAATACACTAAATCTACCTTTATGATTCAAGATATAAGAATAGCCAAAGTTCATTAGGAAACTGCTTAAACAGGTAACTGTAGAACCTGTTATTCTTACTCCAGTGCTCTTTTAACTGCAAATTATTTTTCTTTCTTTCTTTTTTTTTTTTTTTTTTTTTTGTGGTCCTGGGGGTTGATCCCGGGGCCTCATGCCTGCGTGCTTTGTAAGTGCTGGACCACTGAGCTGCACCCCCAGCCCTTTTATTTTTTTCCTTACTTCCTGAGACAGAGACTTCCTCTGGTCTTGAACTTGCGATCCTCCTGGCTCTGCCTCCCAAGCCGCTGGGATTACAGACGTGCGCCACCACGCCCAGCTGCAAATTATTTTTCTGATGCTTTTCAAGATTTTTTATCTTTCAACATTTTTACTATGTATCTGGGTATAGATCTCTTTGCATTTATCCCACCTCATGTTTTTCATTGAAATTTGAGAAGTTTTCAGCCATTATTTCTTTAAATATTTCTTTAAATATTTCTGCTTCTGTCTCCCCTCTCCTTTTGGTACTTCAGTTACTAAAGCATATTTAGATATGGTTGATGATTTCAACAGCATTCTAAGGCTCCATTCATTTTTCTTCACTTTTTTTTCTCTCTTCTGTTTGCAAAATCTCTGTCTTCAAGTTTGATGAAACTTTCTTCAGCTGTTCTAGTAAATTTTTTGTATCTATTATCCTTTTCAATTCTGGAATTTCCATTTGGTCCTTTTTATAAATTCTGTGTTTTCACATGGGTTGGGGTTTAGCTCAGCATTCTTTGAGGACCTGGGTTCAATCCCCAGCACTGCAAAAAAATGGGAGAAGGACGTGGCAATCTACTCCCAAAGCAATCCCAAAACAACTAGCCATTGAAAACCCTGAAGGTCACTGTGACTCAGACTACTTGATGGCACTGAACAAGAAACCTTTTTTTTTCTTTTTTTGACACTACTGGGGGTTAAACCCAGGGCCTCGTGCCTGCATGCTTTGCAAGTGCTGGACCACTGAGCTGCACCCCCGGCCCCCCCCCCCTTTTTTTTTTTTACTTTTTGAGACAGGGTCTTGCTAAATTATGCAGACTGCCTATGGTCTCAAACTTGCGTTCCTCCCGCCTCCACCTCTATTAGCTTCTGGCCATCTCAGCTTTCCTCTCCCAGCATGAACTTTCTGCCCTACAAGTAAGTAGGGCAAGGGTAACTGAGTTTCCAGTATTCTTGGCCTGCTCTGTCTGCAGGAGAACTACCATATAACAAATGACCACTCTCCCCTGGAATAGTTTCTCAATAGGGGGTCATGCACTGGTGGCCTGGCCCTCCCGGGAAGATGCTATAGCACTTCAACTGATGGCTGGGGATGGGGAAGTAGGGGAAGATCCCTGAGTTCTTGACTGCATTAGCTCAGATGGAGGCTTCCTCCCTCTAAGCTGGAGGGGCAAGAGTCTGTTCTTTACCAAAGTTTAGTAGATTTTCTTGAATACTACTTTTTCCATTTGCTGTATGCCTAGAGGAAAATTTTTACAGACTTAAGATGGTTGTTTTCTGTTTTCTTCTTTTTATTTTTTTATTCTTCAGTACTAGGGGGTTGAACCTAGTCCCCTGCACATACTTTGCAAGTGCTCTACTACTGAGCTGCATCCCCAGCCCATTTTTTATCTTGAGACAGGGTCTCGCTAAGTTATGCAGGCTGCCTCCGGCGTCAAACCCACACTCCTCCTGCCTCTGCCCTCCGAGTTGCTGGGATTATAGGTGTGAGCCACTGCACCTGGATAGATAGTTGTTTTCTATGGTTTGTTTTTTTTTTTTTTTTGTTTTGGTATGGGGGTTGAACCCAGGGCCTCATGCTTGCATGCTCGGCAAGTGCTGGACCCTGAGCTGGGGCCCCAGCCCAATTTTTTTAGTTTTTGAGACAGGGTCTCACTAAATTACATAGACTGCTCCTGGTCTCGAACTTATGATCCTCCTGCCTCTGCCTCCCAAGCCGCTGGGATTACAGGTGTGTGCCACCATGCCCCGCTTCTATGTAATTTTTTCAGCTGCATGGAGACGGTTCATGGTGTTCCTTAGGCTGCCAAATTTTGAAGTAATTTCTCATACCAGTTATTTTTAAGGACAATATTTACTGACCGCCTCATCAACTTATGTACTTAGAGTAGGGATTCATAAATTATGGACCATGGGCTAGCCTGCAGTCTCTTTTAGTAAATAAAGTTTTATTGCAACACAGCTGTATGTATTGTCTCTGGGTGCTTTTGCAATGGAATGGCAGAGTGGTGTAGATGAGACCCCATGCTCACAAGGCTTAAGATATTTGTCAGGTAATCCTTCACAGAAAAAGCTTACCAACTCCTGGTTTAGAACCTGGTCTCATGAGTCTTGCACTTAGCTAGCTTTCAGGGGTGGAAGTCATTATTCTGCCCTTAACATTACTTCTCTTATTGGACTTTGAAAAATAAATGCCATTAGTTACTAAGTGTATAATCTGCAAACAACAAGCTATTAACACTACTAAAAACAAAACCAATAGTAAATTCTAAGGTTTTTCTTCTGAGGGTAATAAAGTTACAGCCTCATTTTCACACAGAATAAGTCAGCAAGCTGTCAAATATTTGCTTTCTTCTGCTTACAACCATCAACCATTCATAAAATCCATTTAAATAATAATGATTGGACTAGGGATGCAGTTCAGTGGTAAAGCATGTGCTTACCATGTAGAAGGCCATGGGTTTGATCCTCAAAACAAAACAGAGTTGTCTATATTAAAGGAACCACACAACCATTATGAATACTTTTTACCTCTGCAATCTTTTCTGGTAGAGGTACATAGTGAATATCCATCTCAGATGCATTTGCAATGGCTTTTGTTTTTAAGAGATAGCTAGACAGAAAATAAGTAAAGAAAATATTAGTACATAACACAATTAAGATCATCAATGAACCAAACTTGCCCTTTAAAACACATATCTGAACTGGACCTGATAATAAATCCCTGTAATCCCAGCACTGGGGAGACTAAGGCAAGAAGATCAGGTGTTCAGACCAGTCTCAGCTACAGTGAGTTTAAGGCTAGTCTGGACTACATAGTGAGCCCTTGTCTCAAAAGACAATAGCCAGGCCCTGTGGCACAGCCTTATGACTCAGACATGTGGCCAGTGACTCAGGAGGCTGAGGCAGGAGGATCACAGTTTTAAAGCCGAAAACAGCACTTGGGACTTAGTGAGACCCTGTCTCAAAATAAAAAAGGTAGAGGATGCAGTTCAGTGGTAGAGCACTTGTTTAGCATGTGTAAAGCCCTGGGTTCAACCCCCTAGTATTGCAAACAACAGACCCACATATCTGGCAAGCAAAGCTATCCCCTACCTCACACCTTCTAGGCAAGTGCTCTACTACCAAGCTGTACCACCAGTCCTTGTTTAAATGATATTTTGAGAGAGGGTCTCATGAAATTACACAGGCTGCCTCTGGCCTTGAACTCTTGATCCTCCTGCCTCAACCTCCCAAGTAGCTGGGATTATATTCATTTTCTACCATGGCTTGTTAAAGCCTGCCTTATTAATGACTTCCATTTCAAGATTCAGCTGCATTTTATAGGCAAAACAAATTCTCAATAAACAAATCATAAGAGAACTCTGTGTCTTTGTCCTTACCTTTTCCCAGAAACAAATCCCAGGACAAACTGAAAACAAACACCAGGATCATATCAATAATCATGATGAGTACAAGCTTCATACTCTACCAGTAGATCCGGCAGCACAGTTTGAATGAAAGTAATCACATTGTGACAAATACTGATGATTGCCTACCCAGTAGTCATTTCTCACTTCTTTCATGCTAAGAGAATCCAGATTTTTTCTGGGGCAGCAGTGTGCCCAGTCCAAGAGTTGAATCCTAACTGCTCTAAGCCAACTATGACAAACCTATTGTAAATATTTGCTTTCCCAGCTTATTGTGGTCATGTGACATAGTTCTGGCCAACAAGAGTAAGGAAATTCTTGCTGGTAAAAGAAGTTTGTGTTCCATATTTCTTGTATCCTTTTCCTTCCTACTCAGATTAATAACATCAATAGATGTAATGTTTATATCTGCAACAGCCATCCTACACCCAAGGGGAAAAAGTGAAGAGAAGCAGAGAGAGGTTGATTCAAAGCCCTGTTATGGTTGAGCCAACAGAAGACTCCTGGAGCAGCCAAATGTCCCACTTTTCTTGTCAAAGCCACTGACAAGTTAGGTTTTCTGTTACTCGTAACCAAATTCATTATAGGAGATACACACGGTCTCATTTTCTTCCCAGATTCATTTTACCAATACTTTCCTAGTTTCTATTTAACCAAAAAGAATAAACTGACCTTTGATGCAACTCTTTAAAGATTAAGATAGTACTCAAAAATCCCACAATACTTTTAAATTTATGTTAACATTTTGTGTTACTAGAAGCTTCGTTTTCTTTTTCTTTTTTCTTTTCCTTTTCTTTTCTTTTTTCTTTTCTTTCCTTTTGTTTTTTGTTTTTGGTGCTGGGGGGTTGAACCAGGGCCTCATGCTTACATGCTTTGCAAGTGCTGTATCACTGGGTTGTACTCCCAGCCCATTTTTTTTACTTTTTATTTTGAGACAGGGTCTTGCTAAATTATGCAGACTGCCTCTGATCTCGAACTTGCAATCCTCCTGCCTCTGCCTCCAAAGTCACTGGAATAACAGGCATGAGCCACTGAGCCCAGCTTAGAAGCTTACTTCTTTATCAAAAACAACTTGAGGTTACTAATAGCACACACTTAGAAATACTTTTCTCTTAAATTTAATTGTAAATAGAAATTACAAAGAAACTAGAAATTGAAAGTAAAATATTCAATCTCAAGTATATATTTCCTGTAGGAAGTCTTCCATGAAGAACAAATGGTAGCAACAGGCGTGGTGGTAGACACCTGTAGGAGGACCACAGGTTCAAGGCAGCCCGTGTAACTTAGAGAGAACTGACTCAAGATAAAAAAATGAAAACAAGGCTAGGTGTGCAGCCCAGTGGTAGAGCACTTACGAAGTATGCTCAAAGCCCTGGGTTCAACCCTGAAGTACCACAAAAATAATAAAAAGGAAAGAGATCAAATGGCATATGTAATGCAAGTTGACTTCATGGTAACAGATTTGCTTTGGTTTTACGTGTTCTTGAGTCAACCATAACTCAGCTACAGCTGTACCATCCTGGCATCAGATCTTGGAAGCTAAGCAGGGTCAGGCCTGGTTAGTCCTTGGATGGGAGACCACCTGGGAATACCAGCTGGGAATGCTATAGGCTTGGGAGAAGGATCTGGCAGTCCACTCCCGAAACAATCAGCCATCAAAAACCCTATGAATAGCAGAGAAGCAATGACATAGTGCCAGGCATGGCACAGTGTCAGGTAGTGTTTTGTCTGTTGTACATGGAGTCTCTAAGACTCGGACTTGACTTGAGGGTATAAAACAACTTGGCTACAAAACATATCAAAGTAAGTAAAATGAAGAAAATAAAAGCCTTTAGGTTTTGTGAAAGGAAAATGAGCTTTGGATTCATGGATTCAAATTTTCTTCACCTTTCTGAGCCTCAGCAACTCAGGTTTGGTGGCGCATGCCTATAATGCCAGCATTGAGGAAGTGAAGGCAAGAGGATCCAGAATTCTCCACTAGAGGTAGCCTATACAACTTAACAAGACCATGTGTCAAAAAGAAAAAATAAAGGAGCTGGGAGTAGAGTCCAGTGGTAGAATGCTTACCTAGCATGCATGAGGCCCTGAGTTCTATCCCTAGTACAGCAAAAAAAAAAAAAAAAAAAAAAAGGAACTCAGCAAGATAGGCATAATGCCTAGCACAAACCAGGTCAAAAAAAAAAAAAAGCTTAAAGTAATTTATTAGGAAGATGAAGAATATCCAATGTATTTTATTAGAAGGAAGAGTAAATTGAGTACTTTTTCTGAAGCTATGAGACCATACGATCGTTACTTTTACCTTTCTCGGCTCATCTGCTTTATTATTCCTTTTCAGCAAATAAGGTTTCTCTGTATGTGTAAAATGTAGAAAATAGCTACCTCAAACATAGAGCTTTCACTTTGCAACTTCAGCACCAGTACCACCTACAAATGACTCATGCCTCTCATCCCTTATTTCAAATTCCTGGGGTAGAAAATCTGATTGGCTTATCTTGGTTCAAGTGTAAATTCTCCATCTCATATCCAGGAATGGTATGAAAATATTGATACACATGTATGATACAATCATGGCTACCAGGTACCACACTATGTCAGGGAGAAGGGCCAGGGCACAATGCTAATAGATGTCTACACAAAATTATTTTGTAAAAACTTATCTTCCAGAATTTTTTGCCTTTTTTTTTTTTTTTTTTTGCGGTACTGGGGGTTGAACCCAGGGCCTCATGCTTGCATGCTCTGCAAGTGCTGGACCACTGAGCTGCGGCCTCAGTCCAGTTTTTTTTTTATTTTTTGAGACAGGGTCTCGCTAAATTACGCAGACTGCCTCTGGTCTCGAACTTGTGATCTTCCTGCCTCCGCCTCCCAAGCCGCTGGGATCACAGGTGTGCACCACTGCGCCTGGCTGCTGGTTTATTTTTTGATATAGGATTTCACTATGTAGCCCAGGCTGGCCTCACACTTGTGATCCTCTTGCCTCAGCCTCTCAAAGAATTTGCTTTAATGAAAGAATTCTCTTTTGAATTATTCTGTTATACGACTATTAAGATACAAGACCAGAAGACATCTAAAATAATCATGTTATGAGATTATATTTTGGACCCATTGCTATCTATTTTGTCAGGGACAGTACTTGACTTTAGCAGTTTCTTCAGTACAAATACTTTGTCTTTTCCATATATATATATATTTTTTTGTGGGTACTCGTGGTTGAACCCAGGCCCCTGCACACAACTATGTAAGCACTCTACCGCTGGGCTACATCCTCATCCCATTTTTTGTTTTTTTATCTTGAGACAAGGTCTAAGTTATGAAGGCTGTCTCTGGCACCAAACCTGTGATACTCTTGCCTCTGCCTCCTGAGTCATGGGGATTACAGGCGTGTGCCACCGTGCTTTCCAGATTTATTTTAAAAATTATTTGATAAGCAATATCTAGATATACTCACCACACCATTTTATCACTGGACAGGCAGAAGTGACCTCTCAAGGCAGCCAGAGCAGCATGGGTGGAATATAGATGGAAACCAATGGGAATCTCACAGGAACCACAGAATAAAAGGTTGTAAGTGCTAGGGGCAGAGAAATAAGAATATGGTAAGAAGGAAAATCAAAGAAAAACAACAATAAAATAACTACTCTCATCCAGTGCAATGGCACAGGCCTATAATCTCAGCACTAGAAAGGCTATGGAAAAAGGATCTCAAGTTTGAGGCCAGCTTAGGCTACAAAGCAAAACCCTGTCTCAGAAAAAAGAAAAAAAAAAGCTGGAATGAAACACATTCATGTCCAGGGATACTAAAAAAAAGAACAAGCAACAAAATATATCAAATTTATTGGTAAGTGATTTCTAATATCACATATATAGTATTATATTTTTAATATAGGTGAGCAAAAAGCATACAATAAAATTGCTTTAATTTGAATTTATTTCACAGAGGAATTAACTAGTTCAGGCAAAGCACAGCACCTACGAATGTCTCAGTACAAACTGATACACGGCACAGGGAAAAATATAAAAAAACTCAACATTATGCTATGCATGCAATATAAAACAAGTATTCCCTTGAGTAATAGTACACAATAAGGAAAAAGAAAAAAAAAGTTTCTTTGTGTGGTGATTGAATCCAGGGCATTGTACATGGGAGGCAAGTGTGATACCAGTGAGCTACATCTTCAGCATAAAAGAAAACTGCAATGAATTCTGAGAGTGAAGTTAATGGTACAGCAGTGCCTTTGCAACTATAATTTATGACAAAAAAATTTAACTCACACACTTTTGCCTCTGATCATTCGTGTCATGGATGGCTCTGCACTTTTAAGAAATTTACCAGCTGGGTACGGTGGCGCATACCTGTAATCCCAGCGACTCAGGACATGGAGGCAAGAGAATTGCAAGTTCGAGACCAGAGGCAGTCTGCATAATTTAGCAAGACCTTGTCTCAAAAAAAGTAAAGAAATGGGCTGAGGGTGCAGCTCAGTGGTCCGGCACTTGCAAAGCATGCAAGTGTGAAGCCCTGGGTTCAACCCCCAATACTGAAAAAAAAAAAAAAAAAGAAAAGAAAAGAAAAGAAACTTACCATAGTAGGTATTAAGACCCTAATACTCCCTACAGACCTGTTTTGGGTTACCTTGCTCTGCCCTAAAAGATTAGCATCATCTTGCTCATTGGGCCATCCATTATTACACTGGATTACGGACACTGGAGGATTTTATGGGAGGAAATTACTTATAAGATACCAGCAAATACAACTGTTTTTTCCATTTCTTTATAGCACAAGGTCAACTAGATTATAAAATCTTTTAGTTATAATAATCTGTGAATCTGGAACACAACAGGAAATAATACCAGCAAGTGGTGAAGAGTTGATTTATTGTCTGTGATTTGTTTTAAAACATTCCAGAAAAAATAAGAGTGAAGAACACAGATGAAACAACATTATCAAAATATTGGTAATTGTTAAAATCAGGTTATGGGTATATGAGACTTATTATGGAACTTGAGGTATTTTTAAATTTTCTCCATAACAAAAACTTTTAAAGACAGTCAATCTACAAGCATTATTGCATGCATATTTTAGATAATTCCAAGTTGTAGTTTCCCAATAATATACTTTTCTTGGAATTGGTTTATAGCATTAAGGAAGGAAGGAAGGAAGGAAAGAAAAAAGAAAAGGGAAAGAGGGAGGGAAGAAGGAAGGAGAAAGAAAAAAGAATGAAAAGGGGAGAGAGAAAGAAAAAAGGAAGGAAAGAAAGGGAAGGAAGGAAAGAGAAAGAAAGGAAGGAAGGCAGGCAGGCACACAGAAAGAAAGAAGCTGTGCCCTGTGGTGCACACCTATAATCCCAGCAACTTGGGAGGCTGAGGCATTGCAAGTTCAAGGCTGGAGGCTGCCTGTGTAATTTAGCAAGACCCTGTCTCAAAATAACTTGAGAAGGGGTTAGGGAGACCTGGCACTGTGGGGTACACCTGTAATCCTAGGAACTCAGGAGGCAGAGGCAGGAAGTTGCAAATTTGAAGCCAGAAGCAGCCTGCGTAACTGAGCGAGACCTGTTTCAAGATAAAAAAATAAAAAACAGAGGTTGGGGATTTAGCTCAATGGTAGAGCACTTGCCTGGCCCTAGATTTGGTCCTTAGCATCAAAACAAACAAACAAACAAATAAAGGGGCTAAGGGTGCAACTCGGTGGTAGAGCACTTACAAAATATGTGCAAGGCCCTGGGTTCAGCCCCCCAGTACCACAAAGAAAAAAAGTTGAACTTGAACCCAATTTTTCACTGGGTTCGAGGTTCAGAAAAAATTTTAAATATACTTGAACTAGAACACATTCAGAGTTTAGGTTTGGTTTAGAGCCCTGCTATCTACACATAGGATTTAAAGCCAAACCAAACACAAACACAAACCCTCTAAATTTTAACATGTTGAACCTGCACTTGAACCTGAATCCAATTTTTCACAGCTTTGAAGCCCTTATTATAAAGAATCTTCTATAAAAAGTAAACTTGAACCCAGTAGACACTTCATGATTTTGACCGTAGGATGCTATAACCTAGAAGGCTTATGCGCATTTTAGGATGCTTAAATGTAGAATAAAAAAAAAATTAGTGCTAGGTGCTGTGGCATATGTTTGTAATCCCAGTGACTTGTAAGGCAGAAGCAGAATGATCCCAAATTTGAGGCCAGCAGCTGGAGGTACAGACCAGTGGTAGAGAACACTTGCAAAGTATACAAGGCCTTCAGTTCGGTCCTCCAGTACCACAAAACAAAACAAAAACAAAAAGGCCATGTGCTATGGCACACACCAGCAATCCCAGCTACTGGAGAGGCTAGGGCAGGGGGATTGCAGGTTTGAGGATGGAGGCAGCCTATGCAATTTACTGAGACCCTGTCTCAAAATAAAAATTTTTAAGAAGGGGGCTGAGGGTGCAGCTCAGTAGTTTATTGCTTGCCTAGCATGTACAAGGCCTATATATATGTAGCTTAGAATTAAATATGGTAGACTAAAAGAGATCATCTCCTTCACAGGCCTTAATAAGAGGTAAAGTTAAAAGAACATGTTGGTTCACTCCAAAATTTATGTTCTTAGGTAATGAACACACATGCTCTTATAAAAAATGAACAGCAGGCTAGGGTGTAGATCAGTGAGAAGTACTGGGTTTAATCCCCAGCACCATGAAAAAAATGAAACTGCCTTAAACTGTGCAATTGTACAACTTTCTCCCCAAGTCCCATGGCTCTTCTTAGTCCACAAATACAGAAATAGAAACACATGACACTTTTCCTCCAGCATTGTACAAACCAATTAGAACATAATGTGAGCCACATATGTAACTCTACTTTATTCTTATATTTTTTTCTTGCCGTGTCAGGGATTAAACATAGTACCTCATACATTCTAGGTAAGCATTCTACCTCTAGGCTACATACGCAGTCCCATACATGTGATTTAAAATTATTCTTCTTCTTTAAAAAAAGTAAAAGAAACAGCTGAAATGAGTCTTAAGATACTTTATGTAAGTCAATATATCAAAAGTGTCACTTCAACATGTAATCAGTATTAAAAAGGATTAATTTTTTGTAGTAAGCCTTTGAAAGCTTGTGTGTATATTGAATTCACAGCATATCTCAATTCAGAATGATTTCCTCTCTCTCTCTCTCTCTCTCTCTCTCTCTCTCTCTCTCTCTCTCTCTCTCTCTCTCTCTCGGTTTTTAAAACAAGGTCTTGCTCTATAGCCCAGGCTGGCCTCAACCTCCTGCCATAGCCTCTGCAGTAGTGGGATTACCATGTGCAGTGCAGTAACATGCTTAGTCAGAATGGCTATATTTTAATAGTCACATATGGCTAGTGGCTACTGTATTGAACTGAACAAGTCTACATGCACTATGTTCCTCTCTAGGAGGAGATTCAGCGAGCTTCTGTCTCTGGCTACAAAGGATGTAGGGTGTTTGTTTTGTTTTGTTTTCCAGTAGTGGGGATAGGACCCCAAGCGCTTTACCACTGAGCTGCCCCGTAACCCTCCCCACTTTTTTAAAATTTTGAGACAGAGTTTCGCTAAATTGTACAAGCTACCTCAGGCCTTGAACCTGCAATCCTCCTGCCTCAGCCTCCTGAGTAGCTGGGATTACAGGCATATGCCACGGACGCCTAGTAGGATTGCAGTTTATAATAAATTATTCTCATTGCAAACCAAAAGGTTATTTTCTCCTTTTACTGTTACATGCCACCTTTTACCATTACAGGAGGTGCACCTCAGATCTTAAAATTTACACGCAAACCTAACTTTTTGTTTTAATAACACACGAGTTCATACAAAAGTCAAGTGGAGCCAGGCGCGGTGGCCCACACCTGTAATTCTAGCGGCTCAGGAGGTGGAGGCAGGAGGATTGCAAATTCGAGACCAGAGGCAGTCTGTGTAATTTAGCAAGACCCTGTCTCAAAAACTTAAAAAAAAAAAAAATAGGGGTTGCAGCTCAGTGGTACAGCACTTGCAAAGCACACTCGCGCGAGGCTCTGGGTTCAACCCCCAGTACCGGGGGGGGGGGGGGGGAGGCAAGCGGATAAAACGAGCATCCTATCATTCAAATATATCGTATGGATGGAACAAACTGTTTTCTCCTTTTACACGTCCGTTACCCGCTCCTCAGTCTCATTGGTCAGGGACTAGGAACCCACCAGGAATGGTACATACCTGCATTTGAGCGAACCTTCAATGCCAACCAGAAAGGGCGCTTCCAAAACGACGTTATTTGTCACTCCTGGATGTACAAACACGGGTCAGAATATGTACCTCTGACGGTCTTGAAAACAGCCCGCTAGACAGACCCATACAGGCCACAAAAATGAGGAAAAGGGGGTGTGCCTGAGGATGGAGCACGGCAAGAGGGATGGCGGAAAGAGAACAACAACAACAAAAAAAAACAAATACCTTCCCCTGTTCCCTGTGCCTCCCTCCTAGACGAACCAGCTAATTTCCTTAGAAATCTTCGGCACGTGTTCTATCCTAGCGAATACTCCGCCAGCCAGTGGAAAAAGCTGAAACACTCCGTTGGCCCGGCTCCGCCTTCTTCAGACACCACCCCTCAACTCCCACTCACTGGAGAAGACGACGGCCCCAAGGGTCCGCGACAGGTCCCAGGCGAGGTGCACCGTGTCGGCGAGCACGGCGTGGCACTGCGCGCAATGGAACACGGCGCACCTCTCCAGCTGCAGCCACGATGGCAGCCGTGGGCGGGCGGGCTGCTCCTCCGCCCCTGGCCCGGAAGGGCCGAGCGGTGAGGACCCTTCCACCACCTGGGTGTCCCACTCCATGGAGGTCGTTAAAGAAGGTTCATCAATCTCCTCTTTAATGCCGTCACAAAAGTCACCTTGGGACAGCTCTGCATAGCTCAAGCTACACAGCCGAGGCCGGGCAGCCATTTCCATTGAAGCCCGCGCCTTTGTTTCAAACATCAGACCCCGCCCCAAGCGAGGCTCCTGCGTTCTCATTGGATAACGTAGGCCGTGGGCTCTTCTGCGCACTTGTAGCCTGGACACCCCGCCCACTCCTTTCCAGGCCTGCAAATTGGTGAGCAGAGAGGAAGGGCAGGTGTCGGCCCGGGCTGGAAACCACTTTTCTATTGGCCGGCATCGGAAACCTCGCCTTCGAGGCATTTTCAACCAATGGGAATGCGGCGTTCTTCATTTAAAATGACTATAAAATTCTGGATCTAGTTAGACTGGTGCCACGGTTTTGAACGGCGTTAAATCGCTGACTGGTAGTGTGCGGGCCGCCCGGATTGCAGAACGAAATGAATGCCCCCTCCGCGGAGGAGCTGGACTCCTTCAAGTACAGTGACCTGCAGAACTTGGCCAAGAGTCTGGGCCTTCGGGCTAATCTGAGGGTACGGGGTTGGCGGGGCTGGCCGTTGTTCGGGTGGAGTAGGAGTAGAGACCTCGAGGAGAAGCGGCCAGAAGGGACCGAGCGGGAACCCCCACGACCACCCAAGCCTCTCGCTTTTGGGGCCGTAGGTGTGGTTCACGGTCGTTAGAACTCACTAAACGGAAGATTCGCCATAGTTATCACTTTGAGGCTAACTTTTCTGAGGGTTCACATAGGCTTCTGCTCTAAGAGAGTTGGCTGGTTTGGGTTTTTGGAAGTACTTATGATACGTCCCAGGGTGTCACTTAGGAAACTCAGGCCCAGAGAGCCTAAGGAATTTTGTGTCTAAGAGTAAGGAATGTTGTGTTGAAGAAATAGTTGGCTTGGCTTCTGGAAAACCCCAAACAGTAATCTTCTGTAAACCGTGATAATGCGCCATAATTTCTTGGTACTTGATTGGGAGACCTGGCAGAAAATGACTTTTAGAACCATCCCGGTGGATAAATTTTCATAGCTCCGCCGTAATCTAGTATGATCATGCATTTATTGATTACTGTTCTGGTGGTCTTTTCAAAACCAGTGAGGTCTTTCATCCAAGTTTGCCGGTATTGCCGGAAAATGTGAGGATTCAGTGTGGGATTGGGATTTTACAGACTGTAGGTGAGATTTCTCACCTAATAATGTATACTCAGGAGATTTGTAGTGCAAACTATGATATTTACATTGAATGACTATCTCCAATGAGTCATCACAAATTTTTAAAGTGATTTAAACAGAATAATCAACCTAGATACCCGTTAGGTCTGTCTGTCCTGAAGAATGTTTCTGGGCAATGTTGTTGTTGTTAGGTGCTGTCGAGTGGGTATCCGACTCATAGCGACCCTACTACAACAGGCGAAACACTATTGTCGTTGCTTCTCTGCTACTCGTATTGTTTTCAATGGCGGATTGATTTTTGGAAGTGGGTTGCTGGGTCCTTCTCCCAAGCCTACAGTATCTGGTGTTCCGGGCCGTCTCCCATTCAAGTACTAACGAGGCCCAACCCTGCTTAGCTTCTGAGATCTGACACGATTGGATACCACAGTGGTACGGCTGCAGGCTATGGTGTTAGCCTAAATCCTTTAGGGTTTTGTCATAGTCTAGAATCTTTTTTGTTTGTTTGTTTTTTCTCTTGGAGATAGGATTTCACTATAGTGCACACTGTCCTGAGCTCCTACCTCAGCATCCTGAGGGCTGGGATTACAGGTGTGCACCACCATGCCAGTTCAGAATCCTCTCTCCAAGCCTGCGTCCCTCAATATTTGACACTATAACCCATCTCTGAGCTATTTTGCATTTTGACTCTTTGACCTCAGATTCCCTTCTCTCTCCTTTATCTGCATGAATAATTTTCAGTTACTGTTCACAGTCTAACGGAAATGTCATCACTTATTTGGTGCCTGACCTCTCCTTTTTATTTTTTGTGGTGGTGGTGGTGCTAGGGATTCAACCCCAAGCTTTGTGCATTTTGGGCAGGCAGTCGACCACTGCTCTACATCCCCAGCCCTTTCTTCTCTTCATTCTCTTGGCCACAGTTCTGGTACTCCAGCAATCCCAGGAACTCTCTGTGCATTCAAAAGAGTTTGTTTTCAAAGGTTCTCTTTAAGGATTTGCTAGGTTCTACCTTTCAGTCTGGTTATTTGTTCATGTGTATTATTTTTGTCTACTAAAAGTTAAGTTCCTTGAGTAATGATTTCATCCATCCATTTCAAAGTCTTTACAACTCTAATTGCAGTACATTTTATGTAGAAGATGCTAGATAATTAGTCAGAACTATAGTTTACAATTGCTTTTTGACAGTGGTAGAATAAATTCTAGAATAATATACGAGAAGATGGTTTAGTTGGTACGAGAGTTATGTGGAGGCTTTTCACATGAGTTTGGAGCACTGGCTAATCCTGGCCCCACAACTCTTGGATTTCTGAAGAGCTACCAAAGTTAGATGACTGGGATTTAGCTCAGTGGGTAGAGCACTGCACTGCAATCTCTGAGGTCCCAAGTTCAATTTTCAGCACTGCAAAAATGGGAGAAGGGCCTGGCAATCCACTCCCAAGGCAATCCCGAAACAGTCAGCCATTGAAAACCTTATGAGGGTCACTATGAGTCAGATACCGACTCGACAACAACTAACAACCGAAGTTAGATGTTTTTGTGAAAGTTCTACCATCAGCCTCTCTTGAAGCACCTGATTTGATGTAGCCAATTAATTTTAGAGGTGGGGTATTTCTTGTCACTACAGACCCCACTGCCTTCCTAGCACACAAGGTTTGACACATTACAAGTGCTGATAAATACTTGTTGGAATATACTATTTCCTGGGCAAATCTGATTATACGATTTTTTAGTATAGCTAACTGTAAAAAGACATTTTTGAGATGGGTGCCATGGCACATGCCTTGTAATCCCAGCAACTCCAGAGGTGGAGGGAGGAGGATGATGAGTTTGAGGCCAGAGGTAGCCTGCACAATTTAGCAAGACCCTGTCTCAAAATGTAAGTAAATAAATAGGCTGGAGTTTCGGCTTAGTGGCTGAGCACTTTTTCTATCATGCATGAGGCCCTAAGTTCAACTCCCCAGTATTGGGAGGAAAAAATAGAAGACATTTTTGGGACCTGTAAGGAAAATTAAACTTGGAATAGGCATTAAATTATGTTAACATGTTATTTATGTGGGAATATGATAATGGCATTATGTTTATGTTTCCTTTTTTAAAAAGTCTTTATTAAATCTGGGTGTGGTGGTAGAAGCATATAATCCTAGCACTCTGGATATTGAGGCAGGAGGATTGATGTGAGTTCGAGCCAGCCTTGTTTACATAGTTCTAGGACAGCCTGAGCTACATGAGACCCTGCCTCAAAAACAAACAAACAAACAAATACATATCTTAGTAACACATATCTAGTAATTACAGGTGAAATGTTATGATGCTTGTAAAGTTTGCTGTAAAATACTCCAGGAAAAGTTGGGGGTGGGGGACTAGATGAAGTAAGAACAAGATTTTGATAATTATTGAAACTAGTGATAGATACATGGGGATTCATTACACTATTCTCTCTACTTTTCTATATTTAAGATTCTCCATAATAAGATTTTTTGTTTGTTTACTGTTGGTACAGCCTAAGAACTCTTTAAATTAATTGCTTTTTTTTTTTTCCCCTCAGTACTGAGGAGTCAAACCCCAGGCCTCACACATGCTAGGCCAGGCCTCACTACTTAACTACACTCCCCCACCCTTTTTTTTTTTGCGGTACTGGTGGTTGAACCCAGGGCCTCATGCTTGCATGCTTTGCAAGTGCTGTACCTCTGAGCTGTACCCTCAGCCCATTTTTTCACTTTTTGAGACAAGGTCTGGCTAAATTATGCAGACTGCCTCTGGTCTCGAACCTGCCATCCTCCTGCCGCTGCCTCCTGAGTTGCTGGGATTACAGGTGTACACCACAGTGCCTGGCTCCCTTTTTTATTATTTTTATTTTGAAACAGGATCTCACTTAAGTTGTATAGCCTGCCTCTCGCCTTGAACCTGGGATCCTCCTGAGTAGCTGAGATTACAGGCATTCTCCACAGCGCCCAGCTCAATTTTTAAATTCCAAGTACATCACATAAAATAATAAATTGCCCTAAAAATTATCTAGATTAAAACTTAATATGTGATATGTTGTTGTTGTTGTTAGGTGCCGTCGAGACGGTATCCGACTCATAGAGACCTTCATAGCGTTTTCAATGGCTGAGTGCTTCGGGATTGCCTTGGGAGTGGATTGCCAGGTCCTTCTCCCATTTTTGTAGTGCTGGGAATTGAACTCGGGGCCTCAGAGACTGCAGCGCAGCGCTCTACCCACTGAGCTAAAAATTATCTAGATTAAAACTTAATATGTGGGCTGGGATTTAGCTCAGTTGGTAGAGCAACGCTCTGCAGTCTCTGAGGTCCCGAGTTCCATTCCCAGCACTGCAAAAATGGGATAAGGATGTGGCAACCTATTCCTGAGGCAATCCCGAAATAATCTGCCATTGAAAATCCTATGAGGGTTGCTATGAGTCGGATACGACTCGACAGCACCTAACAACAACAAAACTTAATATAATTTAAATAAGTTCCACCAGTATGATATCCTTAAAAATAAATTTAGAAGACAAAATATTAGCTCTTTTGAGATACTTCATTTAATGGTAAAGCAAAGGAAAGAGTCATTTACAAATATTTATTGTGTGGTCTTTTTCTCATCATGCCCTCTCTTGCAAATTTAAATTACAGACAGGGACACTATGTCTACTTATTTGCACCTATCTTTATTCACCTGGCAAAACCCAAGCCTGATTAAACTCATCCCTGTTGTTTAATCTGCTTGTACTCATGCACCTGACCCTAGCTGGGAAAACAAATCATCTACGTTTGTTGATTCTAAATATTAAAACAGGCATTTGATCCTCTTATACATATTTAGTAGTCTTAACTTTCTCACTGTTTTTTGTTTGTTTGTTTGTTTTGGCTTTGGTTTTGTAGGGACCTCACATATACTTTGCAAGTGCTCTACCACAGGGCTGCACCGCCAGCCTATTTTTTATATTTTTATTTGGAGACAGGGTCTCAGTAAGTTACACAGGCCTCTGTCCTCCAATTTGTGAAAATAGATGCAGCCCCCTGAGAATTACCTGTCTTTCTACCACCAAACCCTGGTGCTCACATATTCTGCTCTCCCTCCCATCATAGTACAAGACTCTACCTGTGACCAACCTTTCCACTCAAGTAGAGGATCCTGGGCCCTCTGGCCTCTTCTAGGACTACACTTCTGTGATTAGATCCTCCATCTGCATTACTTTTTCCTGCTCTGCTGGCTCTTTGCCACATAACATGCAATCATCCCCATACCCTCCCTTCTTCTTTTTTTTTAATGCAGTATTGGGGGGTTGAGCCCAGGGCCTCACACATACTTTGCCAGTACTCTACACTAGGCTGTATCTCCAGCCCATTTTTTATTGTTTATCTTGAGACACGGTTTCACTAAATTATGCAGGCTGCCTCTGGCTTTGAACCTACAGTCCTCCTTTCTCAGCCTCCTGAGTTGCTGGGATTATAGGCATTAGCTACCATGCTTGGACTTCCTCCTCCAATTCTATTTACTGCCTCACTTTTCTGTCCTTTTTTCTGACCATATTGAGGTCACCCCCTTATATCTTATAATCTATCTTTGTCCTCACCCCTGCTTATCAGCACCATTGGCATGATTGAACACTCCCCTCTTGCTCAAACCACTTTTCAGCACTTCTTTGATTTTTTTCCTTCATTTTTCTTTTATACTTCATTCTAGTCTCTTTGTCTGGTTTTTCCTCTGCCAGATCTCTAAATGAGGAGTGCCCTGAGGTTCTGTTCTTGGCTTTAATTTTTCTATATTCTCTCTTTTGGCGATCTTGCCTACTCCCATAACTTTTTTTTTTTTTTTTTTTTTTAAAGTACTTGGGGGTTGAACCCAGGGCCTTGCATATACAAGTGCTGTGCCACAAGGGTGCACTCCAAGCCTTTCTAAGTTACACAGGCTGCCTCTGGCCTCAAACTCAAGATCCTCCTGCCTCAGCCTTCCAAGTTGCTGAGATTACAGGTGTGCATCACCACATCTGGCTTGCTCCCATAACTTTAAATTCATCTAGAAGCTAATGCCTCCTATACCCACATCCCCAGTATGACCAATCCCCTGAGCTGCTGACTCATGTATTTAAGTGCATCTTACACAGCATGGTCATTTCTCTTCCCCATCTCAGTATGTGGTCACACCCACTAATATGGACCAGACCGTCCTTGATTCCTCCATTCACTGCCTACACCCTCCCACCCATCCTTGCCAGCACTTCCTCCCAAATATACCTGCAATCAGCCCTCTGGGCACCACCTCCAGTGCTGTGTTCCTGGGCCACAGCACTATCCTGTGATGACCATACCCTCAGTGTCCCTATCAGGCTTCCTCACTTTAACATTATTCTTAAAATAATAACAATAACAATAACAACAACAATAATAATAACAATCATTTGCAGTATTAGAGGGTTGAACCCAGGGCCTCACAGATATTTTGCAAGTGCTCTACCACTGATCTACATCCCTCACCCCCCAAGTTGTGCAAACTAGCCTCTGGCCTCAAACTTGTGATCCTCCTGTTTCTGCCTCCCAAATCACTGGCATTACACGCATGTGTCAACTCACCCAGCATCTCACCTTATACTATGATTCTCAACTTAATAGTATTCTTTTAGTATTCAGAGTGGTATTTGAAACTTAGAACATGTCAGTTTTTGCTTAGTGCCCTCCAATGACTTCTCTCACATCTAAAAATCAAAATTCTTCCAAATGTACCATCTTTGGTTTTTTCCTGATTTGGAAGGAAAAAAAGTTTTTCTTCTTTCTTTTTTTCTTTGAGTCAGGGTCTAAGTTATCCAGTCTAACCTCGAACTTGTGATCCCCTGCTTCAAGTACTGGGATTATAGATGTGCATTACCACACCTGGCTAGGAAAAAAAGCTTTTTTAAGAAAACAGTAATTTCCTCGATGTGTCCAATGGAGGAAATTTCAGTATGGGGTATGACCTAAATAATGTTAGGAAATTATTGCTTCCCCTCGGTAAAATAATATACTAGAGGTTGTGTAAGAAAATTGCCCTCCCTTATTTTTAAGAAGTATAGCATGTGTTTAGTGGTTAAGAATCATGTCTAGAACTTAGTTTCAAATAGCTTGCAAGAAATATATTAATATATAGAGAAAGAAGGTAAAAGATGTTATTTATGATTGTTGAAACTAGGTGGAGGGTATGAGTGTTTATTAGATTTATTCAGTTTCCCTATAGGCTTAACGTTTTTCTAATGACAATTCAGAGGACAGAAATCCACACTCTTTGCTATGGCTGTAACTCCACAACTGACCCAACTTCTAGTCACCTCTTTGATCTCCTTGCCTGTTCTCACCCATGTTCACCATGCTCCAGCCATCCTGGCTTCTTTCTACCCTTCAAAAATCATCAGTTCATCTCAGGGCCTCTGGTTTTGATCTCTTCTCTGCTTGGAATGCTCTGCCCCCACCATAGCTTGACCAGTTGCTTCTCTCATTTACATCTCCGCTGGTCACCACCTCAGAGGCCATTGCTGACCACCCTAACTCAGATAGCATCCCCACCCCTGGATGGATGTGGGAAAGTGATGCAAGAGGACCCCAGTCACTCAGTTTTGATTTTGCTTCACCTGATGTCTTCTCGTTTACTTCTAGTTAACTTGGTTAATAGGCTGTTTGGCCACTAGCCCATTCCTGGAAGTAACTGGAGGCCAGAGACTTTGTTTTGTTCACCAGTCTCTTCTAGTGCCTACAACAGGGACCAGCACAATCCATGCCATTGAAGGAATGCATGAATAAATACCGATAACTAACACCTGTACTTCCAATGCAACTCTTGAGTGTCACCCCATATCATTTGACATGCTCAAAGTCCTCACTTGGCCCTACCTCAGGTATCTCACTTTATTATTTTTGCATGTTTGGTGAAGTGGGTTCTTTTTTTTTTTTTTTTCTTTTCTTTTCTGTTTTGTTTTGTTTGTTTGAGACAGGGTCTTGTGTAGCCCAAGCTAGCCTTGAGCTCATGATCCTTCTGCCTCACTCTCCCAATACCAGAATTATAGGTATTTGTCACCACACCCAGACATTTGGTAAGGTTTTGATAGTATGTTAAGAACTAGTAGGTAGGTATGGTGGCACACACCTGTAATCCAGCACTCAAGAGGCCAAGGCAGAAAGATCTCAAGTTTGAGGCCAGAGGCAGCCTGCGTAACTTAGTAAGATCCTGCCTCAAGATAAGAAAATGAAAAAGATGTACGGGGTGCAGCTCAGAGGGAGATCACTTGCAAAGTACATGAGAAACTGTGGGTTTCATACCTTAGTACTGCAAAAAATAAAAAAAATAAAGAGAAGGAAATATCTACTTCTCAACTGCATGTGAAAGAGGAAAAAAAAACCCAACCAACATACTTGATTTTTTTTTTTTTTAAGATATTCTTACTATAAAGCCCAGGCTGGTCTTGAACTTGCAATCTTCCTGCCTCAGCCTCCCAAGGGCTGGGATTATAAATGTTCACTATCACGCCCAGGCACTACACTTGACCTTTTAAAGCATAAGAAAACATAGCCAGTCAAATTAGTGGTCTTGTTTCAGAAAAGAACAAGGAAAGGTTTCCTAGAATAGGTAGAGAAGCTAGGAGTTCCCCAGGGACTTCTAACCATCCTCCTCCAGGTCTTGCCTTGCCTTCCCTTCTCTTTTGCATCCCCTTCTTAGGAACCCCCAATACTCTCCACCACTTGCCCAAACCAGAAACCTGTGTACAACAAAGATTCCCTATTCTTCCATTCCCACATTCCTGGGAGTTGATATTACTTCCTAAGAGGGTTTTGCATTCATCCCTAGTCTAGTTCAAGCCACAGTCAGCTCTGATTTCCTTCAACAGCCTACGAGCTGTTTCCCTGTCTGCAGACTTACTTACCTCCGTCAAACGCATCATGCACACTGTATAGCCACACTGATCATTCTGAGTGATAGCAGAATCAGTCACCTACTGTCCTGCTGCAGACTCTTCAGAGACTGTCCTTTGGCCTAAGGGCAAAGTTCCTACTCTTAAGAGACTTGCAAGGCAGGCCTGGTAAGATCAGGCTCCTGACCACTTTCGAAACTTTCTTTCTCACCATCCCCTCCAACAGCTCAGTGCTTCAGCCACATTGAACCTTGTTCTTCAAACTCTGCCTGCATTGCCTACCCATGCTACTTCTCTACCCTATTTTCTGTGTCTAACTCCCCATTCTCCAGATCTCAGCAGGCTGAGCCCTAAACTTTGATGGCTGAGCCCATGATGGCTGGAGCTTCCACGTGGCACTTAGCCCACTGAATTGCAATTGCTTTTTTATTCGTCTGGCTTTCCCACTGAGGTGTGAGATCCCTGAGGTCTGGGACCAGTTCTATCCAGGCCATAGTTCTAGTCCTCCATCCCGACCAGAGTCCATTTAATGGATACAAGAACAAGCAAAACATGTTCAGCACATCTTTCCTGCTTACTTGACTTATAGCTCTAACAATAAGATCTTTTCTGCAGGCAGACAAGTTGTTAAAAGCCTTGAAAGCCCACTTGAAATCTGAAGAAAGAAAAGAAAAGAAAAATCAGGTGAGTAATTTTAAAATCACCTATTAGCCAGCAAAACAGTCATGTTAATTAATGAGCTATTAATACCAAATAGTGATGATTTAAGACATGTTGCTTACCACAGCAATCAGTATTGGTAATAATGGTAGGGACAGAATCTTTTTATAATTGTTACAAATGGTGAAAATGCCATGTAATTTATCAAATAAGACATCCTTAAATAAATGCAAAAATTAAGTAACAATTGTTAGATGTTATGAGTGAGCATGATGGGAGTAGATAGGAAACTGGATTTAAAGTCAGAAAGATCTACAGTCAGTAGCAGCTCTTATGTCTTTGTGTGACCTTGAAAAACTCAGTCTTTGACTTGGAAATAATGCCTTCTCTGCTGAACTGAGTGTTGTAAGAATCAAATGAAGTAGGGGACATGAAAGTGACTGACGTATAAACCACTGCTGATTAGGGGAGTTTTGGCTGCTTCAGACCCACATCAAACACTTGATAAGGCATGACAACTGAATGGAGCAATGGTCAGGAGTCTTAACTTGAAATTAAGGAAACTATTGCAATGCTTTAAGGTTTTTTGGTATCAATTTTGGTTTTGGTTTTGCTGTGTTACTGGAGATCAAACCCAGGCCCTACCACATACCAAACACATATTCTACCACTGAGCTACATCTCTAGCCCTCTAATTTCTTTTTGACTCTAAGATTTAATTAACTGAACATAGGCAACAAAAGAAAGAATTTTCTGTGTATGTACGTGTGTGTGTGTGTGTGTGTGTGTGTGTGTGTTCCAGTGCTGGCAATTAAACCTGGGCCCTTATGCATGCCAGGCAGGCACTCCATTTCCAAGCTATATCCCCAGCCCTAAAATTAATTTGAACTCTAGCTTGAAGGGCCAGGGATATAGTTCAGTGGTAGAATACTTACATAGCACACATAAGGCCCTGTGTTCAATCCCTAGCACCACAGAAATAATGATTCTAGCTTTTTAAAAATTCTTTTTAAGATTCTTTAATAATTCCAAATCAAACAGCTAGATTCTAAGGACTTTTTTTCCCCTAAAAAGGGGTCTCACTATGTAGCCCAGGCTGGCCTTAATTTGAAATCCACTTATCTCAACATCCCAAGTGCTAGAATTACATGTGTGCACCACCATGCTGGGCTTAAAAGTTTCTATGTCAATTAAAGTCATTATTCATCTTTCTTCCCAACCCCCCCCCCCACCTTCCAATGGTTAAGGATATGTGACTGTGGTGGCACACACCTGTAATCCCAGCAACTCAGGAAGCAGAGGCAGGAGGATGGCAAGTTCAAGACCAGAGGCAGTCTGCGTAATTTAGTGAGACCCTGTCTCAAAAAGTAAAAAAAAATGGGCTGAGGGTGCACCTCAGTGATCCAGCACTTGCAAACCATGCAAGCACGAGGCCCTGGGTTCAAACTCCAATACTGCCAAAAAAAAAAAAAAAAAAAAAAAAGATATATGACTACAATGTTATCTGAAATAAAGATTTTTTCCTTTGGGTAATAGTTGATAGGCCAAACTTAACATGATCAGTTACTTCCGATTAGGGCAATTTAATTTTAAGCAGGGTTTTTAGCAGGGAGACAGTTACAATTCAGTTAGATATGGGATTCTTAAGTGGTGAATCTGTTAATAATAGCCTTAGATGGATGAAAATCCTGATATAGACAAGCTTTGGGTAAATCAAGGAGTTTATTTAAAGATACAGAAGTCAGCATAGTCCAAATACATGACAAAGAGATATGTAAGGTTAGAGAGATATGTAAGACCCCAAAATCATTGCCTAGGGAATGCACAGTTGTGGATTATGTTTTCCAGAGCGTGGAAGTATAACTCCTAATGTAGATTAGGCTTAAATGTGTGAGTTGGAACAGCTCTGAATGTAGGGTAGTCTGGCTGTATGCTGGAGACTCCTTTATCTGAACCAAGTGTGCCACTCCAGTCTTAGATTTAGATAAGTCTGTTATAGTGTACACCATGGTACATGTAGGAATGAACACACTGCTCTCTCATCATTGTCAGACTCCCAGGCTAACATACCATGGATGTAGTACATAGAATTAAAATTGGACATCTGTCTGAATTGTGCTAACAGGTATTTAAACCAGTTACAGGTCCTGTCCTCATAATTGGTTTAGGACCTGTGCTTACATGTAGAAGTAGGTAGGGATTATAAATATATAAGTATCTCTTTATATCTCAGCAATATGGGATAGGATTTAGTTCAGTTGGTAAAGCACCCCTTTACAGTCTCTGAGCCTGCAGTGGCATCTGATCCTGTCAGATCTCGGAAGCTAAGCAGGGTCAGGCCTGGTTAGTACCTGGATGGGAGACCACCAGGGAACACCAGAAGCTGTAGGCTTGGGAGAAGGACCTGGCAACCCCTTCCCAAAAATCAATCTGCCATTGAAAACCCTATGAACAGCAGAGAAGCACTGACAATAGTGTTTCCCCTGTTGAACAGAGGGTCGCTATGAGTCGGATACCGACTCGATGGCACCTAACAACAACAACAACAGTCTCTGAGGTCCGGGTTTGATTCCCAGCACCACAAAAATGGGAGAAGGACCTGGCAATCCACTCCTAGGCAATCCCAAAACAGTTGGCCATTGAAAACCCTATGAGGTGGCGATGACTCCATGGCACAGAACAACAACAATCTTTTTATATCTCAGCAATATGTATAGCCTAAGGGTACCATTTCCATAGTAAAAACAATTGTTTTTACTTTGTTCCCCAGAAAGTGGGATCCAGATAGCATCTCTCTACTCTCACGTAAAAAGTCCTGCTCTTTTGAAACTTTTGCTTACCTATTCTTATCATTCATATGCTGACCTCCCAGTTGCTTTCTAATATTCTGTTCATTGTTTTGCCTCATGTCCTGATCTTATTTTGGATGAGTTCGAAGGTCCATCAGGATGTCACTTCTTACTATCCTTGTCTCCTTGTTCTTTAGCTCCAGTGCTTAGTTTCTGTTCTTCATCATGTGGAACTATGTCACTTTTACAGTAGTTCACCTCTGTCTAAAATCTTCCATTATTTAAGCTTTATGCTTTTTTATTTTTTATTTTATTTTTTGGCAGGGTCTTGCTGTGTAACTCAGGCTAGCCTTGAATTCGCAGTCCTCCTGCCTCAGCCTCCCATGTGCTGAGAGTATAAGCATGTGCCATCGTGCCCCACTTTGTATTTGACTTTTTGTTTGTTTGTTTGTTTGTTTTTCAGTACTTGGGGTTGAACCTGGGGCCTCAAGCATGTTAGGCTAGTGCTTCACCACGGAGCTATACCTCCAGCCCTTTTTTTATTTTTTATTTTTGAGGCAGTGTCTTTTTTTTTTTTTTTTTTTTTTGCAGTACTGGGGGTTGAACCCAGGGCCTCGCGCCTGCATGCTCTGCAAGTGCTGGACCACTGAGCTGCACCTCAGCCCATTTTTTTTTTTTACTTTTTGAGACAGGGTCTCACTAAGTTACGCAGACTGCCTCTGGTCTCGAACTTGGGATCCTCCCGCCTCCGCCTCCCAAGCCGCTGGGATTACAGGCGTGCGCCACCACGCCTGGCCTCAGGCAGTGTCTTCTTAAGTTACACAGAGTACCTTTGGCTTCAAACATGTACCTCCTGCCACAGCCTCCCGTGTACCTGGGATTGTAGGTGTGAGCCACAGCACTGGCTTGTATTTGATTTTGTTAGCCACATTTATATATGAGTTTATTTTTAAAAATTATAATTTGCCTATGAAAAATACAAAAACACCAAAATCAAATCAAACCTTTCCTTTTTAGATTCTATATAATACAGTATGCTTAAGAGGGCCTTCTTCACACTCATAATATAGTTACCTATTTTTTTCCATAGTGCTTTTAGGGTTTTATATTTTGCATTTAAATCTTTAATCCATTCAGATTTCAGTTGAGTGTAGTAGCACACATAAAAACCCAGCACTCAACAGGCTGAGACAGGAAAATTGTGAGTTCCAGGCCAGCCTGATCTACATAGCACGTCCCAGTACAGCCTAGGCTACACAGAGAGACCCTGTCTTCCCCCTCCCCAAAAAATATTCCATTCAGATTTCATTTTGATATGGGGGAATGGCTACATTTTCCTCCTACACAAATATAAAAAGCATGGCTAAATAGTTTCTCAGCACTATGTTCTGAATAATAAAAACAACTTCACTATTGTGGTGGGCATTCCTATAATCCCAGCAACTCAGAAGGCAGAGGCAGCCTGTATAATTTAGTGTCTCACTGTGACACTGTGAGACACTTTATTTTTAGTCAGTGTGACACTGACTAAAATAGAGAATGAAAAATGGGGTAATGGGTGTAGCCCACTGGTGGAGCACTTACAAAGTATATGTGAGGCCTTGGGTTCAATCCCCAAGTACCATAAACAAATAAATAAAATAAAAGCAATCTTTTCCACAAAGATAAAATGCAACACATTATCATGCAATAATTTTTTCTTTCTTTCTTTTCTTCTGCTTTTTTTTTTTTTGGTAATGCTAGGGATCAAACCCAGAGCCTCATACATACTATGCAAGTACTCTACTACTGATCCACATCCCCAGCCCATGATAATTTCTTATATAAGCAGGTCTGCTTTGGATGTTCTGGCTCCTGATCATACTGTTTACATATTTTAACTTTTAACTTTTAGTTTATGATGATGCAAGTGCTATTCCCTTATTTTTACTCTCTTGTTTTTACCTTTGATGAGTTACTTTGGACTCAAGAAGTAATTGCTAGTATTCATATACACAGGACAGGGCAGATTAATGTCTCTCTCTTCAGGAAGGAAATCAAACATCTTCATTCTCCTGTGATGAGACTGGGATTCACATTGACAATCAGGAACAAGCTGAGTGGGAGCCAGTTGGACATGTCACCAAAACAAGGAGGAGGCGAAAGACAATCCATGGGAACACTGACTCCCAGGTGAATGTAAGTATGCAGACTGAAGAAACTCCATCTCTTGGGCCCAAACTGGCATATTTTTAGTGAGCTTTCCTTTTATATTCCCTTATGAGGTCAAGTGACTGGAAATGTGCCATGTGTTGCAAGCGCCTCAAAAACATAGAACCAGGAAAAAATAAAAAGTACAGACTTGAGTCTGGACTACTCCTCATTGCATCCCAGGCCCTGGCATGTGGGAGGCAATTACTTGTATTAAGTATAAATTAAATATTTGTTGAATGAACATGAATGTTCCTAAGTGTTCACTTCAGTGAAGCCTAGTAAATAAGAAAGAAGAAGGAACCAACATGGAGTGTGGTTTTAAAGTTCTCTTTCCTAGTTGCTCCTAACCTGGTGATCTCTCTATACTTAGTCTTTCAACAGTGTGATCATGCGAATAGCCAGTGGATTCCCTCACCTGAGTTAAGTAGCCCAGATTTTATTTTACTATCTTTTCCTTTCATTCAAAGGTGACTTTTCCAGACATGGCCCTACTTCCTTATGTTCTGGTTTTACACAGTGCCTTGATCAGTAGACTGCCTAGGACTATGTTAGTTTATCATCCATAAGGGAACTAATTGTCCCAGACCTTCAATGGTCCCTAGTATATCTTGTTCCCAAATTCACATTCTCATAACATGGGATGAGAACTAGTAATGGTACTCAGAACTCTTGTTCCCCTACTTCTTGCCTTTTAACCCTTTCTCCCCCTCATTTTCATACCTATCACTAGAAGGTAGCAATTACTACTTATTTGTCACTTAAGTTATTCCTCTCTTTTAAAAATTTGTAGCAGGATCATTCTGAGACAAAAAGTGATCCTGCTGTATCACAGAATCAAGAAAAGCAGCAAAACCATGATCTTCTAACTACTGCACAAGGTCCTGCTCTGCCAGACCACAGCCAAGGAGATGAGAATACAGTGTCCACAGGAAAACATGAAATAAATGGTATACCAAGTGACTTCTTTTTTTTTTTTTTTTTTTTTTTTGTGGTACTTGGGGATTATACAGAAGTTATATGCATGCTTTGCAAGTTCTCTACCTCTAGGCTGCACCCCCCAGTCTATTTTTTAATTTTTTATTTTGAGTCACGGTCTCATTAAGTTATACAGGTTGCCTCTGGCCTCAAACTCATAATCTTCCTGCCTTTGCCTCCAGAGGTGCTGAGATTATAGGCATGTGCAACTGTGCCTTGATTCACATGACTTTTTAAAAAATGCAATTGCTAGAGGGAGTGATGTGCATTAGTTCTGGAAGCTAGAAGTCCAAAATCAAGATGTTTGCAGACCATGCTCTTCTCAGACATTGGGTACCTTCCTTGCCTCTTCCTACTTGTATCACTTATGGCTTCTGTTTCTTGTCTAGCAACCCCGTGGCTCTGATTTCTGCCTTTGTCATTACATGGCACTCTGTGTGTCTTGGTATTTTGTTGTTGTTGTTGTTGTTGTAGTCGTTTTGTTTTTTGTGGTACTCAGGGATTGAACCTAGGACCTTGCATATACGTTGCAAGTGCTCTATCACTAGGCTGCACCCCCAGCCCATTTTTTATTTTTCTTTTGAGACAGAGTTCTCACTAAGTAACAAAGGCTGCCTCAGGCCTTGAACCTGTGATCCTCCTGCCTCGACCTCGTGAGTCACTGGGATTACAGGCATGAACCACTGCATTCCGCTTGTGCGTCTTTTCTTAAAAGGACACCAGTCCTATTGAATTAGGATGCACACAAACAACTTCAACCTGATTACATATGCAAAGGCCCTGTTTCTAAGTGAGGTCATCTCACTGGAACCATAGTTATGGACTTGAACATATCTTTCAGTGAGGTGGGAATCACAAGTCAACCCATAACACTATGTTACAGAACTTGTAAGTATTCTGCAAATCAAATACCGAAGTCCATCAGGTCATCTTTAAGGGTTTTTTTTCTTTTTTTCTTTCTTTCTTTCTTTTTTTTTTTTTTTTTTTTTTTTTTTTTTTTTTTTTTTTTTTTTTTTTTTTTTTTTTTTTTTTTTTTTTTTTTTTTTTTTTTTTTTTGCCCATACTAGGCACTGAACCCAGAGTCTCATGGATGCTAGTCAAGTATTCTATCCCTGAACTACATCTCTAGCCCTAATTTGTATAGAAATAAGAGCAGCAGCTAGAAAGGGTAGGGAAGTTAATCTCTCCTTGGTGACAAAAGAGTTTTCATTTTGTCTCATTTGCCCCTCTAGCCAACTGCAGAGACTAGTACAAAGACTTGCCTCCTCAACCAGGACAATTAATTATAGGGAATTGCAAAATTACCTTTCCAGTGACATGGCTATTTTTATTATGATAGATATATACCTTCCTTAGTCTCTAACTTCCCAAAAACCTATACCTGAGCCTGGCGCCATGCCACATACCTGTAATCCCAGCAATTTGGTTGGCTAAGGCAGGAGGATTGCAGACTCAAGGTCAGAGGTATCCTGTGCAATTTGATAAGACCATGCCTCAAAATAAAAAACAAAAGGGGCTGAATTGCAGTTTAGTGATGGAGTATTTGCTTAGCATGAACAAGGCCTTCAGTTCAACCCCTAGTACTGCCAAAAAGAAAAAGAAAAAAAAAAAACAACTTTAAATAAACTTTTTCAACTAATAGGTTGTTTCAATATGATCAGAAGTTTCAGTTTCTCTACCACTAACAGTACTTGGTATTCTCTGTTTTCATTCCTTAGGAAGCCTGCCAGTTGCCACAGAGCATCTCAGTGTTAGGTTCACCTTGGCAAATCTGCCTTGGCCCTTGAGGCTTCATGAAGGAGGAGGAGGAGGGATTGAGAAAGAGGACCCATTGCCAGGTCCACCAGATACTTAAATGCAGATTAAATAATCCTTAGCCTTCCCATTTTCCCCAGAACTTCAAATGTCTTACTAAATATAAAAAATTATAGAGGGAAAGGTTCTGATTCAGTAGGTCTGAGATGAGCCTAGAAATCTGCTGGGTCATTTTTTCTTTCTTGTTTCTTTTTCTTTTCTCATCTTTTATAGGGAAAGGACAGGGTGCTGGGGCCTCATACATGCTAAGTACTGATCTACCTCTGAGCTACACCCTAGTCCAATTTGGTTTTTGTTTGTTTTTTGTGGTACTTGGGGGTTGAACCCAGGACCTTGTACATACTTTGCAAATGCTCTACCACTAGGCTGCACTCTCAGACTTTTTGAGTCAGGATCTCAGTAAATTACCCGGGCTACCTCTGTCCTGGAACTCACAATCCTCCTGTATCTGCCTCCCAAATTGCTGGGATTATAGGTATGCACCACTGTGTCTGGCCCCCCCAGTTTATTTTTAACAAGCCCCCAAGTCATTTTGATGTACGTACCTCATAGACCCATTATAAAATCATGATTTAAAGTAAGATGTGAATAAATATGACAGAGAGCTGGCAGTGAGAGTATCTAAGACCTGGTTTCTATGTCCTGGAAATAAAAGCTGGGCTTGTCAATCAAGTTGATCTGTTGAGACATAGGCAATTTGAAGGAGTAAAAGCTGCCATGTAAATTCTGGTGAGAGGAAGTATTTTTCAATTTGAATTTTGATATAATTTCACACTTATAGAAAACTTGCAAGAATAGTACCAAGAGCCAGGTGCCATGGCACGTACCTGTAATCTCATGGACTCAGAAGGCTGAGGCAGGAGGATTGTGAGTTCAGCTCAGTGGTGGAGCACTTGCAAAAGCATGTGCAAAGCCCTGGGTTCAAGCCCTACTAGTGGGAGAAGAAATGATGGAAAGAAGGAGAAGGAAGGATACAAGGAAGGGAGGAGGGGAAGAAAGAGGTCTTCTGTATATTCCCTAGATTCCCCAAATGTTAACATTTTACCATGTGTGGCTCATTCTTCTATTTATGTTTATATACATACATGTATGTGTGTGTGTGTGTGTGTGTGTGTGTGTGTGTGTGTGTGTGTGTGTTACATGGGTTTTTTCCCCAAAAGTCGTTGAGAGTAAGTTGTATATTTGTGACCCTTTACCCTAAAATGTGTGTTTCTAAACTGGGCATGGTGGCACATGTCTGTAATCCCAGTGACTCAGGAAGCAGAGGCAAGAGATAGCAGGGTTTGAGGCCAGAGGCAGCCTGTGTAGCTTAGCAAGACCCTGTTTTAAGAGTAAAAAATAAAAAAGGGGCTGGGAGTGCAGCTTGGTGGCAGAGTACTTGCAAAGTATGTGCAAGGATCTAGGTTCAGTCCCCCAGTACTGCAAAAATAAAAAATTAATTAATTAAAAAGAGTGTTTCTTAATAAGTTCTTACATAAATATACAGAGTACAAAAAAAATCATTGGTATGGCTTTATATTCCACCTTGCAACTAACATTTAAGAAGCTACCACTTAGCCAAGCACTGTGGCACATGCCTGTAATCTCAGCAAGTCAAGAGGCTGAGGCAGGAGGACTGCAGGTTCAAAACCAGAGACAGCCTGTGCAAGTTAGTGAGACACTGTCTCAAATATAAAACAATTAGAAAGGGCTTGGAGTGCAGCTCAGTGGTGGCACTCTTGTCTAGCATACATGAGGTTCCGGGTTTAACAACTAGTACAAAAAATAAAAAAACTAAAAAAAAACTACCACCTAGCCAGACATGGTGATACACATTTGTAATGCCAGCACTTGGGAGGCTGAGGCAGGAGGATCATGAATTAAAGCAAGACCTTGTCTGAAAAAAGAAAAAACCCTACCACTTGTCAAATTTTGGTATAGAAGTCACTAGTTTTATATCTTTGGATTTAGACAATGAAGATTCAAAGGGGCCTTCAGAAAAAAAGTCTCTCTTCACAGATGGGTTTTCCAAACTTGGGAACAATAAAAGAACTGCAGTCATTACACCAAGTAAGTTTTGTATACAAAGAAACATAAGGTAATGGTTGGCCCACTTCAGGCTTATGTTGGAGAGGCAGTGGATGATTGCAGCTTAAAGTTCAGATGCTAGAATCAGGGCTTATATTTTACTACTCTTATTTTCCAGCTTAGAGATCTTATCCTCAATAAACTGACTTCCTCAGTATTACTGGAAATGTTTGTATTTCCTATTTCATCAGGTTAATATATAGATTGATAATATTTTTTCTACTTTTAACTACTTAACACAACAAATAGCAGTTAGTAGAAGTTCAATAAATATCAGATGAATGAATGCCTTTGAAGTACTTGGCACAGTGCCTACCATGTATTAAGTTTCTAATTAATCTAAAAGACTCCACATTTTTGACATAGAAATCTTCTCTATTTTGTATGGCTAGAACATTGCCTGGCATATAGACTATTATATATTCATCATTGTTAGAATACTGCTCATCAGATATTAAAAATTCAACAAATGTTTATATACATAATAGAATAGCGTGGAACAAGGGTCAGCACACTATTGCCTGCCCACTTTGGCTAGTATATGCCTTAAGCTAAGAATGGTTTTTACATTTTTTAAAGAATTAAAGAAGTGAGTCAGACAGAAACCATATCATATTTGGCCACTAAGCTTAAAATACTTACTATCTGCTCCTTAATGGAAAAATTTTGTCAGTCCTTAGCCTAGAGGTTTCTAAGCATTGTAAAATACCAAATTTGAGAGGCTAGGCTGTTAGAGCTCAGTGGAGGGGTACGTGCTTAGCATGCACAAGGCCCTGGGCTTAATCCCTAGTTTGTGCAAGTGTGGGCACACATGTGTGAGCACACACTCACATACAATGAAATTTGTGATGATTAAATAAAGACCATTTGATTAATCAGTGATGGAACCAGACAAATCTGTTGCTATTCTCCCGTAGATTAAACCAAGATGTCAGTTAGAGAAAAGGACAACAGGGAGATGGTGAATGCTTAATAGTTTATAAGATGAATATGCTTTGCCCCAAGTTTCCAAAAACTAAGTGTTCTAAAGTTAAAGTTTTAGCAAAGATGATAATGAAGTTGAATGTCAGGGATGCAAAAAAAGAGTAATAAACACAGGGAAGGTGAATAAATGTACTTTGTCTTATTTTCATATTTGGGGGAAACATTCTAGACTTTAAGAAGCTTCATGAGGCTCATTTTAAGGAGATGGAGTCCATTGATGAATATATTGCAAGAAGAAGGAAGCATTTTAAAGAACACAGCTCATTTAATGAGGCAAAGGTAAGCAGATAAGATTCATGTTCTCTTTTGTGTTTGTGGGTTTTGTTTTTTGCAGTACTAGGGGTTGAACCCAGGGCATTGGCCATGCTAGATAAGCACTCTGCTACTGAGCTGCACCTCCAGCCCCAAAATTCATATTCATATTCTTAACGGGAATAAACTATTTGGTTTTATTTTTTTATTTTTTTATTTTATTCTTTTTTTGTGGTACTGGAGGTTGAACCCAGGGCCTCACGCTTGCATGCTTTGCAAGTGCTAGACCATGGACCTGCATCCCCAGCCCATTTTCTTTTTACTCTTTGAGACAGGGTCTCACTAAATTACACAGACTGCCTTTGGTCTCGAACTTCTGATCCTCCTGCCTCCACCTCCTGAGTCACTGGGATTACAGTCGTGTGCCAACGTGCCCAGCCAGTTTTAATGTATTTTTATCTTAAAATTGTTTCTCCCTACTCTGAGGATTTTCAAAACCTTCCAGATGAAACAGTGCAGCCTCACTGTAAGGAACTAATTCCACGGTAGCAATAAATTCTTCTGTTTTCCACATTCAAATGTTTTGCCTAACACTATCTCTGAGGATGGACTGATTTCTGGTTGAACCCATCATCTTTCCCTTGTCTCACACCTAAAGGAAAATGCGGTGATTCACAGTGGCTAACCTAAAGGGTTCATATGGTAGCAGGTTCCTCAGGGGTCCTCAGTCTAGGTCCTGTTGGACTCAGTGGCTCTTGAGAAAGAGAAGGTAATGAAATCAACCCTTAGGCTGAGTTATAAGAGTAGCAAATTCATGACATCCTAAGAAGTCGATGTTACTGGGATCTAGGGTTAAGGGGTTGTCAAACAGAAAGCTAAGAAACATTTATTTCAGGATTGAATAATGTATAAGCCAGGTGAGGTGGCTCATGACTGTAACCCCAGAAACTCAGGAGGCAGAGGCATGAGGATCACAAGTTTGAGGCAAGTACCAGCCTATATAACTTAAGAAGACTCTCTCTCAAAATAAAAAGTAAAAAGTGGGCTAGGAGTGCAGCTCAGTGGTAAAGTGCCTACAAAAGTATGTGTGAGGCCCTAGATTCAACTCCACAGTCCTGCCACCAAAAAAGAAAGAGAACAAAAAGAAAAATAGGATTTAATAATAGATTTTAAAAACCTACCTATTTCTCAAAGAGACCTTAGGGCAGAGTAAACACAATAGAAAACAGTATAAAGTCCATTTAAAAGGGACAGAGGACTGGGGATGTAGTTCAGTGGTAGAACCCTTAACTAGCATGTGCAAGGCTCTGGGTTCGATTGTCAGCTCCACATATACACACACACACAAAAGGCAAGGGCCAGAAAATGCACACTGTTAGTAGGAACAGTGTCTTTTACTATTAGTCACTCTGTTGAGTTTTGAGTTTTAACTAGGGCCAAGAGAAAAACACCAAGTGATAATAAGATCTAAATAATTTTTTTAAACTATGTAAGCTTTTTGGTAAGAAGCTTAATTAAAATAACAAATATTTGAGCATGGCATTGTCGTGGATGCTTGTGATCCTTGCACTCAGGAGACTGAAGAAGGATTGATGTGAGTTCAAAGCCAGCCTGGTCTACATAGTGAATTCCAGGCCACTCTGGGCTATACAGCAAGACCCTGTCTCAAAAAGCAATCAATCAATCAATCAATAAAATAACAAATATTCATTTCAAGAGTTTTTATTAAACTACCATTACTTGAACACACTGTTTTATCATCTTGCAAACAGCAACAAAGCCAAGTCATGGCATTAAACATCTCCATTCCTTCAAACTGGTCGAAGAACATGGGTGGAGAATCCAAAGGAGAGATACTCAATATGTCCAGAATTAGCTTTTCTTACATTCAGCAAGGGCTAGGAGTACATCCACAGTTGAGTACTGTGACAAGAGGCTCATGCCGATGCATTACAGAAAGACATAGAGCTGTTTTTTTTCTGCAGAGGTGTGAGCTAACAGTAAAGCTGCCTGGAGGCAGGGCCATTTATGTCCCTTACCATGAATGTGGGTCTGTTAGGGCCTTGGTGGGCGGTCGAGCTTTCTATATTTTAGAATATGGATGAGTTAATATTCTGGATTAAAAGTTAAGGTCAGAACAACTGCCTCAACCAAAACTTTGCATGTTGTCCTTGAAGATATGTATAAAGGAATAGCTTGACTTACTTTTCAGTGTAATTCCAGTCTGATATCTCCACCTGAATGCATTTTGTTGTAAAATTACACTCTCCAACCCATTGTTCTATCAGATTTGGGATGATCTATTTGGAGACTGGACAATAAAAAACATTTACAGGGAGCCAGGTGCAGTGGTGCATGCCTGTAATTCTAGCAGCTCAGGAGGCAGAAGGATCACAAGTTCAAGGCCAGAGGCATCCTGTGCAATTTAACAAGATCTTGTGTCAAAATTGAAAGTCAAAAATGAGCTGAGGGTGTGGCTCAGTGGCAAAACACTTTCAAAAGCATACATGAGCCTCTGGGTTCAACCCCTGAGTACCACAAAAAACAAACAAACAAAAAAGTTACAGTGACTTGACCATAGGTGGTATGAAGTTGCTGTTGACTGATAACCTGTTTGGTGATTGTCATTTGGATAGTGATGGACAATAATAAGCAAGCAGAGATAATCATCCTGTTGATAACAGTCTCTCTCCCTGGCTTTGATGGTAAGAGAAGGGAGCCTTGTTTGATCTAATTGTCTAATGGCCCTATAAAAAGATCAGAAAATTTGTGCTCCAAGGTACCTATTTAATTTGCCAATAGTGGGAATAATCAAGCTTTTAAGTCTTTGAGAACAAAATAAGAAAAAATACCAATTGAAATATCATTTCTTTACTTATTATGTATTACATGTTTATGTGTTGTAATTGGCTCCCCCCCACACCCATGGATTTGCTTAACTTTTGCCCATTATAGGTCTACATTAATGGTTTTTATACATTAGAAATATTTTCTCACAATTTGCCTTTCAACTATATTAATTGACATTTAACCTTGAGAAAGATTTTTGTTTGTAGTTAAAAATCTGTTCATATTTTTCTTTAAGGCTCTGAGATTTCTGGAATGCTTAGAAAGGCCTTTCCTAGCCAGGTGCAGTAGCTCACACCTGCAATCCCAGCGACTCAGGAGGTGGAGGCAGAAGGATTGCAGGTTCAAGGCCAGGAGGCAGACTGTGTAATGTAGTGAGACCCTATCTCAAGAAAAAAATTTTTTATAATGGGCTGAGGATGCAGTGCAGTGGTAGAGCACTTGCAAAGTATGTGCAAGGAGGACCTCTTTCCTGTCCCAAGATCATAAAATATGCTCCTATATTTCTATTGCTTTTATTATTCTTCCTTGTGTTTATTCCATAAGCCACATTGTTACTTTTGTGTGTGTCCTATCTCTGTTGTCAGGCAATGAAGTTACATTTCTTCTTGCAACAGAGTGATAGTAAAATATTCAGTTATTCTTTGTACCTTGCCCATATCTAAAAAATGATAACCTAAATAGAACCTTTGACAGAAATTTCAAAGGGAGCATTTCTTTCTCTTTTTCCCTTCTTTCTTCTTTGGGTTTTGTTTTTAAGAACTTTTAGCAAAGTGTGGTGGCATATGCTTATAATCCTAGTAATCAGGAGGTGGAGGCAGGAGGATCCCAAGTTTGAGGCCAGCCTGGGCTACAAACAAAAATCAGGTCAGCCTTGGCTACATAATGAGACCCTACCTCAAAGTCAAAATACATACACACAACTTTTAAGTGCTACTGTTTAGAGAGGGGAGGGAGTAGGTGGAATTATTTGTAGATTCTACACGCCATATACATATATATATATATATATATATATATATATATATATATATGTTTTCTCTAAGTATGTATTTAATAAACTGCATCTTATCCTCTCAGAAGTTTCATTTCTGAGAGAATCTATCTGTTCTCCCTTTCTGGCTAGAAGAGACTGTTTTGCTGCATTCTTTCTATAGTTAGAAAATGCCTGGGTGCTGAGGATGTAGCTCACTGGTAGAGTACTTGCCTAGCATGCACAAGGCCCTGGGTTCAATACCCACCATTTAAAAAAAAAAAAAGAAAAAACTTTGTCAAACCAAATATACATATGTAAGCCAAATAAACATATGTAAATATACATATAAGCCAGACATGGTAGCACATGCCTGTAATCTCAACATTGGGGAGGCTGAAACAGGAGGATCAATGGGACTTCAAGGCCAGCCTGGTCTACATAGTAAGTTCTAGGACAACCTGGGCTACACAGCAAGACCCTGTCCCGAACCCCTCCCCCTAAAAGAAAAAAGAAGAAAAAAGTAGAAAGAAAAAAGAGAATACCTGCATATGTAATAGCTAGGAAAGGCTTTCCTTTTTTTTTTTTTTTTTTTTTTTTGGTACTGGGGGGTTGAGCCCAGGACATACTTTTGCAAGCACTCTGCCACTGGGCTGTACCCCTAGTCCATTTTTCACTTTTTATCTGGAGACAGGGTCTTGCTAAATTATGTAGGGTGCCCATGGCCTCGAACTTATTATGCTCCTGCCTCCGCCTCTTGAGTTGCTTGGATTACAGGCTCGTGCTCGGAAGTTGCTTCTTCCATTAGAATCACCATAGCAACACAGTGGCAAGTAACTGCACAGAAGCCAGACAGGTTAGGATAGGATGAGGCAGCAGGGAAAGAAGGGATTCCAGGTTGAGTTACATAAAAGTGGGCATGAAATGGGATAAATGGGAAAATCCTTTGCCAAGGATTTAATACTATATAAGAGTCCAAGTTTTTATTCATTTTTTATATATTTTTTTTTTATTTTGAGACAAGGTCTCAAAAACAGAGCTGCCCTGGAACTCACATGAACTTCCCTGCCTCAGCCTCCCTGCGCACTGAGATTACAAGTGTATGCCACTATGCTCCGCTCAGGTCAGGCTTTTAAAGTGGTGCATTTTCTCTTCTTCAGAAGCAGCCCAACAATAAGGGAGAGGTAGTCACTCCAGTTCCTCCGAGAGGAAGACTCTCTGTGGCTCGTACTCCCACCAGCCAGCAGCACTCGAAACGACAGTCCCATGGCCCTGCAAGTCGGAGCACTATGTGTCTGAAGGGGTCAGTCAAGCGCTCTGCTCTCTTGGCAACTAAAATGAATGTCAGGTAAAGAGGTCACTCTAAAATGAGCAGCAAGATTTCAGATGGAATTTACCTAATATGTTTTACTTTGTTGAGAGTTTTTTTGTTTGTGCTGGGGATCGAACCCAAGACCTTACACATGCTAGGTAAGTGCTCTGTTACTCAGCTACATCCCTAAGTATCAAATATGTTTTAATGTTAGTTAAAAGAAAAACAAGTTTGGGTGCCATGGCACATGCCTATAATCCCAGCGACTCAGGAGGCTGAGGAAAGAGGATCGTGAGTTCAAGGCCAGAGGCAGCCTGTGCAATTTAGCAAGACCCTGCCTCAAAAAGTAGCTGGAGATGTAGCTCCGTGGTAGACCACTTGTCTGACATGTGTGAGGCCCTGGGTTCAATTTCCAGCACTACAATAATAAATAAATAAATAAAAATAGAAAAAGTGCTTGGTTTTGCAGCTTGGTGGTAGAGCACTTGCCTAGTGTGCAATTTTCCATGAGTTGAGGATGTGCTTATTTATGTGCCACTCAGATGAATGACATTTTTCTAGAAAGATGTGCTCATCCATCATCTGGCAGACTCCTGCCCTCCGACTTGATGTTGGCAAGAGAAAGGGGGGTGTCTTGGGTTACCTCCTGAACTATAACGGCTGCAGACATACCCCTCAAGCTCTCCTTACACTGTCACTGGCCTATATGGGGATACAAGAAGATAACATATTTTACAAATAATGGAAGTTGACAAGTGATTTGCTTTAAGAACATATCTTTTGTGTAAGAGAAGTTGATTCATATAACAGGTATTTATTGAGGCCCTTCAGCTGCCTGGTGATGGTCCAGTGGTCTTATTTATAAACTTTTTTATTATTATTATTATTTTTTCAGTACTGGGGTTTGAACCCAGGACCGCGCGCTTACATGCTTTGCAAGTGCTGGACCACTGAGCTGCACCCCCAGCCCGTTTTTTAATTACTTTTTGAGACAAGGTCCTGCTAAATTACACAGACTGTCTCTGGTTTCCAACTTGCAATTCTCCTGCCTCTGCCTCCCAAGTCACTGGGATTACAGGCATGCACCATGGCACCCGGCTCTTATTTATAAACTTAATGTAAGTTACTCCTGCCACAAGTATTCATGTATTGCACTCTATTTACTGTGTCTAGGTTTTCAGCTGCTACTAAAGATAATGAACATAAGCATTCACTGACCAAGACTCCAGCCAGAAAATCTCCACATGTGGCCATATGTACCCCAAAAAGCCAGTCTGTGCTCAGAACACCCAAGTTAAAGACCACCAAGGGGAATTCTGCTACTGGTAAAAAAAAAAAATTCTAGTTCATGTTTAAGCCATGTAATTTCCTGAAATTAAGTATATCTCCTTCCTTAAGGCTTCTCCATATGTCTAAAACCAAATTTCATTGTAGTACATTTTGCATTTTATACTTGTGAGAGAATGCCAGTGAAAAGTAACCCAAACTAAGCCAAAAACTACGACCTGCTGGAAGGATTTGTTGTGTCAAAAAGGAGTCCTAAGATGGTGACCCTTCCTGAAGATCATTCAGCCCCTTCTAAGACACAGAGATTGGGAGGAGCATAGTATGTATTCAGCCTCTGGATGGTCCTGGAGGAATCTGAAACTAGCAGGAGCCCAGCCACAAACTCCATGGAATAACCGTTAACAAATTAATAAACTGTGCAAACCAGAGTACACCACACAGATATTCCTCAACTTGATCGCCAAATAAAATACCCCAGGAATGTTCTTTTTTTTTTTTTCCTTTTTTCTTTTTTTTTGGTGCTAAGGATTGAACCTAGGGTATCACACACGCTAAGCACATGCTCTACCACTGAGGTACACACCCATCCTGCCCAGGTGGTTTTCTAAAGAACATTGCAATAGTGGTGTGAAGGTTTAAGACAAAATATGTAGCTCAATGGTAGAGCACTTGCCTAGCAAGCACAAGGCCCGGCAATGTAAAGAAAAAAATCAAGGTTCTCCTGAAAGTTTCTTTGAATATGTCAGTCCAAGAGCCTTGACTACCCAAAAAGCATTGATGAGTTCCTGAGACTAGAGGAATCCACAGGAACTTCAGACTACAGGAAAATGTCATTGTTGATAATCATCAGTGTAGAGATTTAGGATTTTTTTCATGACCTAAAGATTAAGTAGTGAGACTGACAACTAAATTTCAGGAGTCCAGAAGTAGGAATAGTAAATTTATAGTGTTGCTGTTGTTGTTAGGTGCTGACTAGTCAGTGTCCGACTCATAGTGATCCCAAGTACAACAGGCGAAACACTATTTTTAGTGCTTCTCTGCTATTCATAGGGTTTTCAGTGGCTGACTGTTTTTTGGGAGTGGGTTGCTGGTTTGTCTCCCAAGCCTGTAGCACCTGGTGTTCCCAGGCAGTCTCCCATCCAAGTACTAACCAGGTCCAACCCTGCTTAGCTTCCAAGATTTGACGGGATTGGACGCCACAGTGGTACAGCTGCAGGCAAATTTATAGTAGTCTTCCTTCTGACCTCTCATTTCTGCCCTGTCCCCCTAAACTTTATCTGTATCAGCTTCAGCCAGCAAACATATCACATAATACTCCCAAGTCATGTAAAAGGGGGCTTGGGTAGCAGGCAGTAGTCAAAAATGGTTAGCAAACTTACCTAAAATATGATTGTCATTTTACAAAGAGCTGGGAGTCACTGCAATGCACCCACCTTAAAATAAGAAAGGGCTCACATGAAAGACATGAGTCTGAAACCAAATGTTTCCCACCTTCTGAACTGCCCCTCTAAGTAATTCAGGATTGTACCATGTTGGGGTGAGATGGTTTTTGAGTTTTTTGGTTTTTAACTTATATTTTGGCTTGGGTTATTTTGTTTTGTTTTTGTTTTTCCCCAACAATCAGGTGTGAATTTTAAACAAACAAAAACAAAATTTTTTCCCCTGTGATTCACTTCATTCACTCAACATAATATTTCAATATTCATCCATGTTTGGCTGGCTGACTCAACGCTGACTCAAAATTAAAAATTAAAAATGGGCTGGGGGGGCAACCCAGTAGTAGTTTTTGTTAGGTGCCGTCCAGTCAGTATGTGACTCATAGGGACCCTCACAGGGTTTTCAATGGCTGTTTCAGGATTGCGTTGGGAGTGGATTGCTGGGTCCTTCTCCCGTTTTTGTGGTGCTGGGATGCATTGAACTCGGGACCTCAGAGACTGCAGCGCAGCATTCTACCAACTGAGCTAAATCCCAGGTCACTCAGTGGATGAGCACTTGCAAAATCCATGTGTGAGGCCCTGGATTCAACTCCCAAGTACCATTAAAAAAAAAAAAAAAAGATTTAATCATGTTCAATCATTTTATTTCAATAGTATGGATATATTTCAATTTATCTGTCCCTTTTTCTGCTCAAGGACCTGTGGGTATTTACAGTTTTCACTATTATATACAGTGTAGCTAAGAACACTCTCGAACGTGACTCCTATAGATGTGCAAGAATTTCTTCTAGAGCTAGGATCAGGACTACAGAGTCGGAGGGTATGCGCCCATTCCATTTTTGGCTGAATTGTACCCATTCATGCTCCCACTAAGAGTATATGATAGCCTCCATTGTTCTACTTCCTGTTTGGACTTGCTATTAACACAGTGAGATAACTTAAACATAGAGGTTTTGTGCTTTTTTGTTAAACTAGGTGGCCCTCGATCCTAGTTTGCTTCTTTACAAATACAGGCAAGTGTTAACATGTAGCAGTGACCTGGATGCATCTGAATGGCTTCTGCTGTGAGGGAAAGGATTATAAAATGTGCCAGATAACTGGTAACTGGTTCCCAACTGTCACAAAAGTCTTTACTAAATTACACGACTTGATATACTTTTTAACTTTATGGTATAAAATTCCTAACTGATAATAACCTTTATTAATAACAACTAGTGCTGTGAATCCTTTCTCTTTTTCTTTTTTTTTGGTACTTGGAGGTTGAACCCAGGGCCTCACATATACTTTGCAAGTACTCTACCACTTGGCTACACCCCCAGCCCATTTTTAATTTTTTACCTTGAGATAGGGTCTCGCTAAGTTATGTAGGCTGCCTTTAACATCAAATTTGTGATCCTCTTGCTGATATCTCCTAAGTTGCTGGGATCACAGGTATGAGCCATCTCACCTAGCAGTGCTATGAATCTTTTCATCCATTTGTGATTAGGTTTCTTTATATCTGTTTGAATTAATGGTAATATGATGATTACTATTTTTTAAAGGGTATCTACTATCAAGGAAAGAGGCTGAAAAATAACCCAGCTATTTCTTTAAACAGGATTCTACGCTCCGAGGTGATCCTAGGAAATGCTATAGCATTCAGAATATTTTGGGAGTGGCTGAAGGGGGAAACAAATCTCAGTCTTTAGCTTTTCTCATTTATTTTCTCTCCTTTTCTCTTGCTTTTTACATTACATCTATTTCATGTTCTTTATAGAGATTCTTAGCCTATTTGGACTGCTATTAAAAAACCACCAAAGACTGAGTGGCTTATAAACAAATTTTTCAGATCTGGAGGCTAGATCAGGGTGCTAGTGTGGCTGGGTTCTAATGAAGGCCCTCTTCCAGGTGTCAGACTGTTGAGTTGTGGTTGTAGCCTCAGATGGCAGCAAGAGAGCTGGAGATGTGTGTGAAGTTCTTTAACAAGGGATTAATCTCCTTCATGACCTCTTTAACTCTCAAAGCCCCTACCTCATAATACAATTATACTAGAGGTTAGGATTTCAACATTGGAATTTGGGGAAGCGGACACAAACATTCAGCCCATAACATAGATTATATTTTTAAGCTTGAGAAGTGATACTTTGAGAAAAACTGTAATAGGTCTTTTTATTTTTTCTAATGAACCCCTTTGGTGTTTCTGGGTGGTTTTTCAGTTATTACCCCATTCAAGTTGACAACTGTGGCAACGCAGACTCCAGTCTCCCATAAGAAACCAGTATTTGATCTCAAAGCAAGTTTATCTCGTCCCCTCAACTATGAGCCACACAAAGGTATGTGGGGACATACAGGGTTTGTAGAAGACTTTAAACAATTCTACATTGAAGCCAAGTGTTATGGCACATGCCAACAATCCTAGTACTTGGGAAGCTGAGGCAGTAGGATTGACATGAGTTTGAGGTGAGTCTGGGCTATATAGCAAGACACTGTCTCCAAAAAATTAAAAATTAAAACAAATCAATTCTACAGCTAAAGATGTATAAAACGCTGAGAGTGTAGCTGAGTGATAAAGTGCCTCCTCAGCATGTACAAGGCCTTGATGTAGTGCTGAGTATGGCACAGTTTCTGGGAGTGTTTTGTTCTGTTGTACATAGGGTGGCTATGAGTCAGACTCAACTCGATGGCACCTAACAACCACAACAACATTTTGAGACAGGGTCTCACTAAATTACATAGGCTTCCTCTAGCCTTGAACTCTTGACCCTCCTATTTCCATCTCTCAAGTCACTGGGATTACAGGCATGTGCCACCATGATTGGCTGTTAGTTTTTGTTTTTTCTTGAGACATGGTCTCACCATGGAGCCCAGGCTGGCCTTGCAGTTGGGATCCTTTGCCTCCACCCCTCAAGTGCTTGGGATAACACAGGCTAGCTTTTAAGTTTCAAGATTTTGGCTAAAATTTTATTAATTTTTTGTAGTAATATTTAGAAGTTATATCTTTTGTTGGGGCTGGGGTTTAGCTCAGTTAGTAGAGTGCTGCTCTGCACTTTCTGAGGACCTGGGTTCAATCCCCAGCACTGCAAAAAGGGGATAAAGATGTGGCAATCCATTCCCAGAACATTCCCAAAACAACCAGCCATTGAAAACTCTGAGAGTCGCTATGAGTCAGACCTGATGGCACCTAACAATAACAACATCTTTTGGTTAATAGAAGTGTGACAGCAAGGTATGGTGGCATACACCTATAATGTCAGGACTCAGGAGATGGAGGCAGGAAAATTGAGAGTTTGAGGCCAGCCTGGGCTACATAGTGAGACCTGTGTCAGAAAACCAAAAAGTATAAGTGAATCATTTAGTATTTGCTGAATGGACAGCCAGAAGCAGTCTGTGTACTTTAGCAAGACTCTGTCTCAAAAACAGGGGGTAGGGTGCATGTGTGAGGCCCTGTATTCAATCCCCCAATACCACAAAAAAATACTATACATTAATGAATATCTTTGTCTTCTAAACCAGGAAAGCTCAAACCATGGGGGCAATCTAAAGAAAATTCTCTGAATGAACATGTTAACAGAGTTAGCTTCCATAAGAAAACATACAAACAACCTCGTCTCCAGACCAAGTGAGTACATTATTATCCAATTCTATAATTTTTTCTAATTTCAAATGACAGTATACAAAAGCACCTCTGAGGGACAGAGTCTCAGTAACAGTGTTGAGAAGTAGTCTGGTGTGGTGGTGCATGCCTATAATCCCAGCACTCAGGAGGCAGAGGCAGTAATGTGAGTTCAAGGCCAGCCTGGGTTATGTAGCAAGACCCTATCTCAAAAAACAAAAGAAAAAAAGTTAGAAGTGGAATGTCTTAGCCTATTTTGTGTTGTTATAACAAAATACCTGAGATCAAGTATTTAAAAACAAACAGGTTTGGGCTAGGGATATAGCTTAGTGGTAGAGCATTTGCCTAGCACGTGCAAGTCCCTGGATTTACGCCCTAGTACTGCAGAAAAAAGAAAAAAGGTTTATATTGGCTTATGGTTCTGGAATTCCAAGACCAGGTGCTGGCAAGAGCCTCATTTTATGTTATAACATTACCAATGGCATTGCATGGCATGAGCACATTCGAGAGTAAAGAAGAGGCCAGACACATACGGTGGCCTCGCCTTATAACAGCCTACTCCCTGAAGATCTCACTCACTCCCAGGAGACTGGCAGTAATTCCTTCCAGGGATGATACCCCATGAGGCCCCACCTCTTCCTAATTCACCTCCTCTCCCTACTCTTACAATAGGGATCAAGCTTCTAGCACATAAACCCATGGGGGACCTTCCATAACATGGAATCATCTATAAAACTTTCTAGAAATACTCATGCCTACCCTCTGGTGCAGTGGATTCCAAATTAGGTTTAGGGTGAGACCCAAATATCTGCATTGTTTCTGAGGCTTTGCAGGTGATTCAGAGGACCCAGATTCCTATATGACCTATCTTCCCAAACAGTACATGTGACTATCCCTGCAGACACTGATGCTCAAGTGCCTTGGGCACCTACGTATGTGGGTAGGTGTAAATTCCTCCCTCCCAAGGATACCAGACATATGAGGTATAAAGGCCCCACATAGGAAAAACCTACTATATCTTTAGAGGCTTCCTTCAGTATGATCACCAAGTTAAAGCCGGAGCTCATGCTGGACTGGAGCTGGTCCTGCTTGAGTCCAGACCCTCTGCCTGGGACTCTTCTTAAACAGAGTTATCTATCATTTGACCCTTGCCTATATCCAGCTTCCACCAATGCCTTCACTAACTATACTTATCAGTAAAATAGTTAACATGATTCTTGGCTTTTTCTTTCCTTCTTTTTACCTGATCCTCTCCAGAAAAATCCATAGTGGCCTAAATCAGTAAACCCGCATTCTAGTTCTAGCACCTTCACCAAACTTTGAGATTGTGAGCTTGACTTTTAACTTCTAAGAATAGAGGTTTTTCATCTAAAACAAGTTTTTAGAGTATGGGAGGTTTTCTTTTGGTTTGTTGATTTGTTTGCAGTACTAGGGAGCTAAACTCAGGTTCTCATGCGTACTTTGCAAGCACTCTGCCACTGAGTTGCACCTCCTTCCCCCTTTTTTATTTATTTTTACTTTTATTTTTTGAGACAGAGCTTACTATGTAGCCCAGGCTGTCCTGGAACTTGCTATGTAGACCAAGCTGGCCTTGAACTCACATCAATTCTCCTGCCTCAGCCTCCTGGGTGCTGGGATTACAGATGTGCACCACCACACCAGTGTTTTTTAAAAAAATTTTTATCTTGAGTCAGGGTCTTCATAAGTTATGCAGGCTGTCTCTGCTCTCAAACTTTCAAATCTCCTGCCTCCACCTGCCTAGTCGCTGGGATTAGAGGCCACACCTGGCCTAAAGTATAGGCATTGAATTCAATCACCAGGTACCTTCTGGTTCCCACCCCACACATCATTGTCGAATGCTGAGTTAACATAAAAAGGAAAACCCCAATTTCTAGTCGTTTGGAACATCACGAATAGATGCTAGAAACAGTAGGTAAAGCACAGTGCCCTACTGGAGTCTTGTTTTACACAATATGCTGGATATCATTTAAGTTTGGATATTAGCCCAAAAATAGTTGCTTTAAAGTTTCTGTTGTGGTCTGGCACAGTGGCACATGCCTGTAATTCCAGCAACTCGGGAGGCCAAGACAGGAGGATTATGAGTTTGAGGCCAGGGGCAGCCTATGCAACTTAGTGAGACTCTGACTCAAAATTAAAAATAAAAAATGGTAAAACTTTTGCAAAGTATGTGCAAGGCCTAGGCTTCAACCCCCAAGTACCGAAAACAAATAAGTGGTGGCACTTCACTAGACCCTAACACGTGGCCTGTTCCTCTTAGGGAAGAACAACGGAAGAAACATGAGCAAGAGCGAAAGGAGAAGAAAGCAAAGGTTTTGGGAGCTCGAAGGGGCCTCATTATGGCTAAAGATAAATAATTATTTAAATATCCTTTCAGTATTCCTTTACTTCTAACTTGTGTTCCTTTTGTAAATATTTTTATGCTATCTTCCCCACTTTAGTCAAATGCTCTTTCTATTAGTTTGTTAATAATCTCTGTAGTGTCTGTGGTTCTTCATGTGCTGTAGCTCTGAAAAGACATAAGCTTAAAGCTCATAAGTTCTTTGCAATGGTTCTTACCCTAAGTCTCTGTACAACTCAGCATTTTAATGAGACTTATCCTCAAGATTCTTCACTTAGATTTTTAATGTTAAGTTCCCTTTGCTCGTTCTAATATTAACACACCTGCAGTACTCTTCTGGGCAAGAGCATTTACTCATGGTACTAGTTATACCATAGCCTTACTACAAGAATATGAATAATAAAGAGATAAGAATATGGAAAGGTGGGATAGAAAGACCACCTCTTCATCCTTTAGACTAGAAGCTCTAATAATCTTAATGAAACTGAGCCAGTGATTTGGTTATAGCATCAGTACTTTGCTTATGTGAAAAATGTTTTAAGCTTATAAATGCCTTTGTTCACATCACTTCATCTAATTGCCATCTGTCACTCACTATATTCTTAAAAATAAAATTCTAGCAGGACATGGTGCATGCTTATAATCCCAGCAATTTGGGAGGCTGAGTCAAGGGCATTGCAAGTGCAAGGCCAGAGGCAGCCTGCATAACTTATCAAGATGATCTCAAAATAAAAACAGGCTGGGGGTGCAGCTCAGTAGTGGAACATTTGCATGTGTAAGACCCTGGGTTCAACCCCTCAGTACCTCAAAAAAAAAAAAACAAAAAAAAAAAACACAGTTCATTCTAGCCTTGTTTATTTAAAAATAAAAGCTACAGGACCCTATAAAAATTTGAGAGGGCTGGATGTAGAGCCTAATAGTATAGCATTTGTCTAGCATGTGCCAGGCCCTGGGTTCGACACCCAGTACCAAAAAAAAAAAAAAAAGGGAAAGGAAAGAAAAAAGAAAAAAAGATTATTGATTTAAGGATTACTGTGCTCTGTCAAACTTATTAAACTTTACTAATTTTATGGAAAAGATTAGAGTTGCTAAGCATATCCTTCCTCCAGCTCTACCTAGGTACAGCTTCTGAGGTGTGTACTGTTTAAGATTTTCATAAATAAAAAATGTTTTTGCAATGGCGGATTCATTCTTTGTAAACATAAGTCATCCAACATTTGGATGACAAGCTAAGATTACTAAGAGCTTATATGTACCTTTTACACATCCTGTCCTGTCCACTCACTTTTACCCCAAGAAGAAATGTCTATATTCCTTTGGTTTTATTATACATATTGCCTTGCATATATATTCAGAATATGGTACATACCTGATTGAGATTTTCCTGAGGCAAATTTGAGATCAGTGAAGAAAACCATGAATCACTGGGTGCTGTGGTGCATGCTTATAAATGCTAACAACTTGGGAGGCTGAGACAGGAGCATTTTGAATTCAAGGCCAAAGGCAGTGTACAATTTAGCAACACCCTGTCTCAAAATAAATAATAAAAAATGGGTTGGGTATGCAGGTCAGTGATAGACCACTTACCTACTATGCTCCAGGCCCTGGGTTCAACCCCCAATACTGAAAAAAAAAAAAAAAAAAAAAAAAAGCTTTGCACTTTACAAGACACCAAGAAAAGTGAAAACAAGTCACAGGTAGGAAAAAATATTTTGTGCATTTTCTGTTGCTAGTAAGGCCACATATGAGGATACACTATAAAGGAAAGAGGTTTATCATGGTTCCAGCCCAAGGGTGAGGGGCCAGAGCTGGTGACGGCTTTGTTGCTGGCATCACATGGTGAGAGATAAAGCACAGGCATGTTCTGGCCTCTCTCTTATAAGATCACAATATTGATCATGAGGGCTCCACTTGGATAATCTATTTAATCCTGATAACTTCCCAAAAGGCCCACGACTAAACCCTACAGTGAGATTTTCTATGCTGCTAAAACCTCTCAGGAGGCTGAGGCTGAAGGACCCAGGTTAGAGACCAGAGGCAGCCTGCCAAATTGAGCAAGACCCTGTCTCAAAGGGGTGTGGATGCAGATCAGTGGTAGAGCACTTACCTAGCATGAGAGAGGTCCTGGGTTCAATCCCTAAGCACAGGGGGGCGGAACTCACAGTGGGGATTAAATTTCCAAGAGTGTTTGGAGAGGACAAACCATATCCAAAACACAGCAAAAATACCCAAAATATATACAGAACTTTTACAAGCCAATGAAAGAGAATCACTTTTTTAAATAGGCAAAATAGACACTTAAACAAAGATGTATATATGCCAACAAGTATATGAAAAGAGGCTCAAAATTATTGTCATTAATATATAAATTGGGGCTGGGATTTAGCTCAGTTGGTAGAGCACTGCGCTGCAGTCTCTGAGGTCCCGAGTTTAATTCCCAGCACCGCAAAAATGGGAGAAGGACCTGGCAATCCACTCCCAAGGCAATCCCGAAACAGTCAGCCATTGAAAACCCTATGAGGGTCGCTATGAGTCGGATACCGACTCGACAGCACCTAACAACAACAACAACAATATATAAATTAAGATCACAATGAGATACCACTTCATACCCACTTTAATTACTATAACAAACAAAAAACTGGTGTTAGGGCGTGGAGAAATTGGAAACCTTGAACACTGCTATTGGCAATGTGAAATGATGCTTCCTTTTTGTTCTTGAGACAGAGTCTCTGCAGCTCCCATCAAGCTTGCTATGTAGCCCAGGCTGACCGCAAACTTGTGATCTTCCTGCCTTAGCCTTCCAAGTGATGAGATTGTAGGCATATACACCATGCCTGGTGGTACAGCCACTTTTGAAGTCTGACAGTGCCTCAGTTTAGACAGATTATCCTATGAACCAGCAATTCCATTCCATACCCAGGAGAAATGAAAACACTTGTACACACTGAGTGGGTGCCACATGCCTGTAATCCCAGCAATTTGGGAGGTACAAGCAGGAGGATCACAAGTTCGAGGCCTGAGGCAAGCTTGTGCAATTTAGCAAGACCCTGTCTCAAAAAAGGGGCTGAGGGTACAGCTCCGTGGTAAAGCACTTCTGAAGTATGTGCAAGGTCCTAGGTTCAACCCCCCTAGTACTACGAAAAAAAAAAAAAATGTATGCAGTTAGGCAGGGTGGTGACATCTACTTCCAGCACTCAGGAGGCTGGAAGGATCCACTCAGGAGGATCATGGGTTTGAGGCCAGCTTGGGATACAGAGTAAAATTCTGTCTCAAACAAGCAGCCAGGCACCATGGTGCATGCCTGTTATCCCAATACTTGGGAAGTGTAGGCAGGAGGATTACAGGTTTGAGCCAGAGGCAGCCTATATAATTTAGGGAGACTCTGTCTTAAAAAAGAAATGAAGGGAGGGCTAGGAGTACAGCTCAGTGGTGGAGCAATTGCCTAGCATACATTAGGACTTCAGTAAAAGAAAAGATGAAAAATTTGCATGCAAATATTTACAGCAGCCTTATTCACAAGAGCTAAAAATCAGAAAAAAACCAGATGTCCGTCAAAGGATGAATGGATAAACAAAGGAATACAACAATAAAAAGGAATGAAGCACCAACATGTGCTCCAACATGGTTTTACCTCAAAGACATGCTAAGTGAAAAGAAGACAGCAAAGACATTTTATGATTCTATTGGTATGTAATATCTAGAGAAGGAAAATCTATAGAGATGGTAGATCAGTAGTTACCCAAAGTTTGGAACAAGAATGAAGGGTGACTGCAAACATGCACTGAGGTTTCCTTTAGGGCTGATGGAAATTCTCTAAAATTAGATTATGGTAATAATTGCATAATTCTATACATTTACTGAAAAAAAATCACTAATTATATACCTAAAACAAATTTTATACCATAATAAAGCCGTTAATAAATTTAAAAGGTAATCACATGCCAGGCACAATAGCATGCTCCTGTAATCCAAGCTATGTGGGAGGTTGAGATGGGAGGATCACATGAGCCTAGGAGTTGGAGATCAGCCTGAGCGACAGAGTAACCCCAACTCAAGAAAAAACAGTATATACAAATATACAAAATGGATTTTAGGCAAGATGTTAGAAATCTGTTACTCTTTGGGTATGTAGTTTATTTGTAGTTTTGGCTCTCCTTGGCACTCTGACTATACAAGTTTCCTACTTCCTCCTCTACAGTGACAAGCATTGGATCTATTTATTTATCGAATTTCTATTTTTGGTTTTTTGAGACAGGGTCTTGCTGTGTAGCCCAGGCTGGCCTGGAACTCATGCCAATCCTTTTGCTTAGCCTCCTAGGTGCTAGGATTACAGGCATGTGCCACCACGCCTGGCAAGAATTGATCAATTTAAACTGTTAATCAGGGTCTTATTTTTGGCATTCTAATCTCTGTAATCGGGAGAAGGACCCAGCAACCCACTCCCAAAAAAATCAACCCGCCATTGAAGACTCTATGAACAGCAGAGAAGCACTGACAATAGTGTTTCGCCTGTTGTACATAGGGTCGCTATGAGTCGGACACCGACTTGACGGCACCTAACAACAACAACAACCATCTCTGTAATACTTAAAAATGACTGGAGAAACTTTAGGGACAGTAGTCTAATATCTTTAATTTCTCCATTGGTTCTTTAAAAATCAGTACAAAGACCTAGGAAAGTTCATGCATCTTTGCAGGACCAATGTCCTAAGCGAGTATCTCATTTTCTAGTGATTTCTAAAGCACCTTTATCTTCAAATTCTTTAGTGGCTACTCTCCCAAAAGACAAATGAAGACATAGAATTAAACCTATGAGGGAAGAGTGGTAGAAGGCTATCAACAATCATTTCAGAGACTCATTCCTTTGCAAACTGTCTATTCTTGGAGGAAATGCTCCTAACAGGAACTGTTCTGACAAGAACATTACTTACATTGTACTTGTGCATGAGTATTTGCATTATATGAGATGAAACACAGCTCAGTACCTGGTTTCATGCTTGTTCCCCTTATGTGCTCTCTCTTAGCAATCACATTTAGCCTTGTCTTACAAAATTCCTACCAGTGTTCACTGGTTACCATTAAAGAAATGCTTTATTGCAGCTGGGCATGGAGACATACACCTATAATCCCAAGCTCTCAGGAGGGTGAGGCAGGAGAATCAATAAGAATTGGAGGCCAGCCTGGGCTACACGGTGAGAGCCTGTGTCTCAAACAACAACAGTAAACAAACTAATACCCCTAGTTTAATAGTACAAAACTGCCACATGCTCTTCTCTATTTAAAAAGTCTTGGGTTAAGATCTGAAGAATTTTCATAGGCAAATTCTTCTGTATGAGCTGGATCAGTAAACACTCCAATAAAATCTATTTCCAGAAAGAATGGACCATCCATTTTATCAGCCAGAGTGAATCCTATGGAAGAGACCTAAATGTAAAATAAAGAAATTGATTAAAGTCTCATACACTAATGTTATTCCCAGATTTTTCAAACCCAAGGGGTAATTACTATAACTGGGTCTTTACACTGCAATATTTCTCATGTGCTATGGCAAACTGAGTACAAAACTGCTTTTCTTTCAGCACTCCAAATTCCCTCCTTTCCCCTTAAGTGATTCCACTTAAGACTTAGTAAGGCAGGCCAGCGAGGCGGCACATGCCTGTAATCCCAGTGACTCAGGTGCATTGTGAGTTTGAGGCCAGAAGCAGCCTGGGTAATTTATCAAGACCCTGTCTCAAGATTAAAATAATTTAAAAAGGGGTTGGGGGTGCAGCTCCATGATAGAGCATTTGCAAAGCATGCACGAGGCACTGGGTTCAGCCCATCAGCACTGAAAATATAACAAATAAATAAAAGACTAGTAAGGACAACATAGATACTGAATGGAGCTTCCTTAAAGACTTCCTGAACTTACTTTAAAGCTAAACTAAAATGGAGGCACACTGAAAAGATAATCGTATGAATATTCCTCTGGGATGGGGGTTTAGCTTGCAGGCAAGGTCACAGTCAGCATCTGTCTGGGCAGAAAAGTGGCTCTGAGTAGATTTCATCTTTCATCTTCTACCTTCTGAAATGGACTAAACTTGTCCTCCCTGGAGTTCTGTTTCACTGACAATGACATCCTTCTGGGTGAAAAGTACCGGAGAATGTTACCTTGTCAACCAGAAGCTGGGACTGGACATCCCGGATTCTTCCTTGATTTGAGAAGAAAAATTTGGAAAAAGGAATCTGAAAGAAGAGCATTTATTTCACAACTAAAACAAGCAATTGAAACACTGTATGAAATTACAGTGACAAAAAATAATTTAAATTTCATTTTTAAATTATTCATATAAGCTGAGAACTGTAGTCCCAGCCACTTGGGAGACTGGAGCAAGTCAACCGCTTGAGCCCCGGGGTTCGAGACTGGCCTGGGCAAGACAGCCAGACCCTGTCTCAATGAATAAATAATTCAGACAAGAAGGGTTCTGTGTTTTTGTTTTTTTCTTGTGCTAAAGATTGAACCTAGGGTCTTGCATATCCTAGACAAACCTCTACTAGGGAGGTATAGCTCCAGCCAAATAATTAAATAATATATTTAATTATGAAAAATGGCTGTTTGGATTGAAAATAGAATTTCCTTTTTTTTTTTTTTTGAGTGCTGGGGATTAAACCTAGGGCCTCATGCATTGTAGGTAAATGCTCTACTATTGAGCTATATTCCTCAGCCACTTAACCTTTTTTTTTTTTTTAAGATAGTGTCTCGCTATGTTGCCCAGGCTGACCTCAAATCCTTGATCCTCCCTCAGCCTCCCAAGTGCTGGGATTACAGGCATGCACCACTATGCCTGGTACCACATATCTTTTTAAAGCTTCATCTTCTTATTTTCAAAATAAGAATGCCCTATACTACCAGGAAGTAAATCGAAATTTTTCATAACTGAAGTATGAAAGTATGAAGTATTTATTCCTATTAAGAGAACCTTTCTAAGCTATAGATACTATCTTAGTATAGCTGCTTGAGGTGATATGGTAAAAACTTAAAAAGAAACATCTCAGCCGGGCGCAGTGGCTCACGCTTATAATCCCAGCGGCTCGGGAGGTGGAGGCAGGAGGATCGCAAGTTTGAGACCAGAGGCAGTCTGCATAACTTAGTGAGACTCTGTCTCAAAAAGTAAAAAAATATGGGCTGAGGGTGCAGCTCAGTGGTCCAGCACTTGCAGAACATGCAAGCGCAAGGCCCTGGGTTCAACCCCTAGTACCGAAAAAAAAAAAAAAACATCTCCTTGACCACGGAGCAGAGATGTACCTATGACTCAACATGGACTTGGCTATATCCTTACCAAAAATATTTACTGATTAGTAAGTTGACATTTATATTAATGAAAGAAAAAGTCATGGCCGGGCGTGGTGGCGCACGCCTACAATCCCAGCAGCTTGGGAGGTGGAGGCAGGAGGATCGCAAATTTGAGACCAGAGGCAGCCTGTGTAACTTAGTGAGACCCTGTCTCAAAAAAAAAGTAAACAAAATGGACTGGGGGTGCAGCTCAGTGGTCCAGCACTTGCAGAGCATGCAAGTGTGAGGCCCTGGGTTCAACCCCCAGTACCACCAAAAAAAAAAAAAAGAAAGAAAGAAAGAAAAAGTCGTTTATGGCTCTTAAGTCTCCCACAGGGCCTCTTCCTTTTACCCACTCTATCTTCACCTTCCAAGAAGTATTAGTATGAGCCAGGTGCAGTGGCGCTTGCCTATAATCCCAGCAACTCAGGGGGTGGAGGCAGGAGGATCAAAAGTTTGAAGCTGAAGGAAGCCTGCGTAACTCAGTGAGACCCTGTGTCAAGGTAAAAAATTTAAAAAGCTGGGAGTGCAGTTCAGTGGTAGAGCACTTGCAAAGTATGTGCAGGGGCCTGGGTTCAGTCCCCAAATATTGGAAAAAAACAGATTTAGTATAAAAAAGGAAACTACAATGTAACTATAACATCAAAAAACCTCATTCTCATAAACAATGAAGACTTCTGCTGTTACCTTGACCTCCTGCCAGTAGGGGCCCCCACGGGTGAACATGAAGTAACTATATATCTGACTCTTCCTCTGGAGAAAGTCTGAGTCCACCTTGACATTCACCATCCAAGGCCGGCCATCCCCACGGACACGGAGATACAGCATATTGAACTGGGACCAATCATGAGGCTTCTTCCTCTCAAAAGCCCCCTAAAGTACAGAAAGATAAATTTACCTCATTCTCCACTGCTAGCAAAATGTGAGTTATCACTGAATCAGCAGCAACAAAAGGATCCCCTAACCATTTTTCTGTCTTTTTAGACTTTCTACCACAAGGAGAAAGTAACTATTATTTCAGCACAAAATACTTACATACGTTTTTAAGGTAATATTCAAGACACCACTGGCCTGGGACTAATCTCAAGGTCTGAGCACTCATTTGTTTGCTGAATGGAAACTGAAGTATTTTTCCCCCTTGGCCCTATGCAACAATGGCTTCTGAATGGCCCATTTTGTCACAACTGCCTTGTCCTGTCAGAAAATTATGGAAAATACAGCTCAAGCTTTACAAGTGATATTCAATAACAGCAGCTAGTATCCACTGAATACTTATATTAAGCTTGCTTTATTTATTTATTTTATTTTACTTATTGTGGTACTTGGGGCCTGAACCCAGGGCCTTGCACATGCTTTGCAACTGCTCTACCACTGGGCTGCACTCCTAGCCCATTTTTATATTTTATTTTGAGTCAAGGTCTTACTAAGTTACATAGGGGGCCTCTGGCCTCAAACTCAATATCCTCCTGCTTCCGCCTCCCAAATTGTTGGGATTACAGGTGTACACCACTGTGCCTGGCTACAGTAAGCATTTTACCTGCATAATTTCATTTAATCCTCACAGTAGCCCTATGAGATAGGTATTACCATCTTACCCCATTTCAGAGACAAAGAAACTGAGCACTCAGCTAGTAAGCAGCATATCCAGTGCTACTGAACTTCCAAATCTGTAGGTTTAACAACTATTTACACTGTTTCTCTCTTCAAAAATGGCATTTAGTTTTGATTTTCAAAGGCATTTATTTATAGCAATGTCAAGGATAATCTGATTTCCAGAATACTGATGCTCAGAAATAAACTAACATTTACCAGCTATTTAACTCTATTTTCATTACTCCAACAAGGAGTTTTCTACTCTGGATTGACCAAAAGCCATTTTGAGAGTTTTCAGGCACTGGAAGGAAAAAAAAAAAAAGTGTATGTGTCACTGGTTGCATCTGAAAGAGCACAAAGCTTTCTTTTTCATTATTATATGGAGAGAGGGAGCCTAAAACTACTAGTGACCTTTACCTTTCTCTTCAAAGCACATTATCCAAGGGGTCCAGGGGCCATGCCACAGTCAGACACAGGAGCCTACCCTAGCAATAAAACAAGTTAGCAAAATTTCACAAAAAGCCAGAGGCTGGAGGAGAGACAAAGGAGTTGCCTAAATAACTTTGGAAAACAGTGTCTTAACTGGAAACCATAAGACTAAAAACAAAAACAAACTGTACATAAACATGTATTCTATTTAATAAGTTGTTTCTTGCAGGGCTATACCTTAAAAATTCTGAGGCAGGCTGGGTGTGTGGCTTAGTAGTAGAGAACTTGTTTAGCATGTACAAAACCCTGGGTTTAATCCTTACCATGAAAAGAGAAAAATAAATTCTGAAACTGATACCAGGCAAGGGGGTGCCCACCTGCACTCTCAGCTACTCAGGAGACTGACGCAAGAGGATCACTTGAGCACTCCCTCTCTCAAGATCAATTTGAGTAACACAGTAAGACCTTATCTCAAAGGTATATGAGAATTCTCCATACTATCTTTGCAACTGCAATTTTTCTGTGCAACTACAACTAAAATTAAAAAGTGTACTTAAAAAAAATAAAGCCATAGGTTGACCTGGCATTTACTCTATGGAACCACTGGCTACTAGAGGGACTATGGTCTAAGTTAGAGGAGATGCAAATCTCCCCAAATATCTTTCAAATGTCTAACCTCTCAAGATTCTTCAACCACAGCACTGCTCTTCATTGGCCCCCAACTGCCCAGAAACAAGTAACTCTTCCTCAGGAGTTACTTCCCCTTGTGTTTTCACTTTATACTTGGGCCAAGTAGTTATTTATCGACATACACAGGTGAAATCCCCATATATACCATGCCAGGTTGTGTTCATTCATAGAAACAAAATTTATTATAATTCATGCTACAAGAATATTCTCCTCAGGTCACTAGGAACCTGACTCCTGGGCCTCATTTACCTTTGGAATCTTCGATACCATTGCACAGTACCCACTTTGGCTGCTATCCCCATCCTGAGGCATCTCAGAGCTCAGAGTTCCATAAAGGAGTGCACTCTGGTTATTTTTGCCCATTTTCAAGAACACTTCACTTCTGCCTCCAATTGTCTTATCAGAAGTCACTATCCACTTATCTAAATCTTCTTTACCACGGAACTGCCAGACAACCTTGGCTTGTTCCAGCAGGACCTCATGCATGGGGCGGCCTTCTGGCCCTATCCAATTATTCATAATTTCATCCTTGAAATGCCTAATATGGTCCTTCACTTCATCTCTAATTGCTTTATCAAAACTAATTTCGGGCTTCTCTTCAGGAGAAGTTATGTCCAAAGCAACTTCCTTCTGGTGACGGCCTTGCAAGCCCTGTTCAGTCTTCCTCTGCTGGGAGGCTCTGCCAGGAGTCACTGGTTTCTGAAGACTACTGGAACAACAGCCTGTGAAGTGAATACCCAAAAATGGACGCACAGCAGCACTTGGGTCCAGGCATTTTCTGAGAATATAAGTACCAATCAGCAATTTGTGAATCAAAGCCATGATAACAAAAAAGTCAAAATATAAATTTCTCCCTGGGCTACCAAAAAAGGAAGCTTCAGCAAATAGTCCAATTCCACCTGTAACAGAAGAAACAATGAAGATTACCGGCATACCAATTAATGCATTACAAATTCAACCTCAACAGAGGGATCATATATTATGAAATTAATAAACTTATTTTCTAATTCTACAACCATTTACTTAGTGTCTATTATGAGCAGCACACTGTTATCCCCAGCACCTCAAACAAAACAAAACAAAAACACTCAAACATCAGTAAGAACATGGTGAGGAACGAAAAACCTAAATGAAGCACTTAAAACGTTAAAATTAAAAAAAAAAAAAAAGCTTCAAAAATGACAAAATTCCAATAATCCAGCTCACCTGCATTAGGTGCTTAAGCCTACATCAAAAAGATACCCAGACCACTCTACGTGCAATGCAGGACTTGTCATCCTTCTAGAATGCACCTCTGTCCTCACTGCACACATCAGGTAAGCCACCTCTACTCTCCCAGATCCCTGCACTCTGCTCACGGCCTCCAGGCTTGCATCCCCCATTCAGCATTGAGAAGGGAATAAAGAACAAAACTGACAGTTTCTCAGATTAAAACCCTTCAAGTGGCTGGAGGTGTAGCCCATGCTTAGAATGCATAATGATCTCAGGTCAATCCTCAGCCGAACTAGCAAACAAAAAAATCCTTCAGCAGCTCCCTGATATCTTCACAAAAAAGCCCAATTTTCACTCTGCCAGATCTGGTCTCCTCTGCTCCTCTCCAACTTCACTTTCAGTCATACCCACTCTGGTCCAATCAGAATATTTGTGTTCCAACAAGTGCCACCTGGCATACCCCCTTTGGGGTATAGACTTTCGCTAACTGCTGCTCCGACACCAGGAATGCCCTCTACTGATTTTGCCTGGCTATTACTTTGAAACTTGGCTTAAACCTGTTACCTCCTCCAGAAACCCTTCCTTGACTACCCAGTCCCACCAAGACCAATGCCCTATAATGTATCCCCAGCGAGTCCTGAGCTTATACTTTCCCTGCTACAGTTTACTGACCAGTTCATTTGTCAATCTCCCTCATCCGGCTGGAATCATCTTGGGAGAGACTATCTTCACTCTTGGGAGAGACTACTCCAACTCCCAGTATGATGCCTGGCATGCAAGAGACTTCTACTATTTATTAAAAAATATCTACACATTTCTGCATGTTGGCCCCAAGTGGTCAGGCTCTGAGCCTTATTGCTTTTACCAGACCTACATAATTTCCCTAATAAAGGGTTTCTCGAACTTGAACGTGCCCTTAAACCACCCGGGGAATTTTGATAAAATGAGATGATTCAATTCAGTAGGTATGAGATAGGGGCCAAGATTCTGGTGTTTTTGTTTTTATTTTTTCTGGAGACAGGGTCCCACTGTGTGGTCCAGGCTGTCCTGGAACTTACTATGTAGAACAGGCCGGCCTCAAACTTGCATGAATTCTTCTGCCACAGCCTCAAGTGCTAGGAACACAGGCATGCGTCACTACACCAGACTGGAATTCTGTACTTGTAACAAACTCCCAAGTGATGCCCTTCTTGGCCCATGGGGAACACCCTCTAAGTACCAAAGTCCTAGTTAATTTCTTTCACTCTAATCTCCTCCTCATCCAAACCATCCTTTGTCTGGAAATAAAAGGATTTTTCTGTAAATGATGGCACTCCCTTTAAAATATTCCAGAGATCTAAACTGCTAAAATGGCACACAAGGCCCTCCAAAATGTGCCTACCTTCCTGGCCTAACTTCTCACATCCATGGGCAACACTTCAGCTCTCCTAAGACCATTTGAATCATGTCTAAATACAGCAAAAACATAAACATTGTTCAAACCACAAAATGATCAGGGATGGGAATATAGCTCAAAGGTAGGGTGCTTCCCCAGCCGTTTGTGAGACCCTGGCACAAAAAAGAAAAAATTAAACATTCTATTTTTTTGGCTAATATGAGTGACTGCTGCATCTTGACCAGTCATGGGATTAGCCTCAATTCTAGTTTTCTCTCCTTATCATAGAATTACCCCCACCTCCTGGATGGTACCCCCCCTTAAAATCACCTAACACTCCCAGTGACTCAGAAGGCAGAGGCAGAAGGATTGCAGGTTCGAGGCCAGAGGAAGCCTGCATTACTTAGCAAGACCCTGTCTCAAAATAAATTTTTTTTAAATGGGCTGGGTGTACAGCCCAGTGGTAGAGCACTTGCAAAGTATGTGCAAGGTCCTGGGTTTAATCCCCAAGTACCAGGGGGAAAAAAGAATAATAACAAGCAAATAAATAATTACCTATCACAAGCCTTGATCCAGCAAGTCCTTCTAATATCCTCTTACTGAGATGTCCCATGGTTCCCCATGGTGTGCATTCTCATTCACAAAAAGTAATGAATTCAATTTGCTCAGCTATAGGCCTGTTCTTGGTGGTCTTTGACTAGAGGGTATTGACACTCCTTTTTTTTTTCCTTCTCCCCACTGTGCTTTACCACTCAGCAAAATCCCAAGCCCACTCCACCCCTTTTTGAGACAAGGTCTTGGTATGTAACCCAGGCTGGTCTCACTCAAACTTGCAATCCTCCTGCTTCAGCATCCTCAGTGCTGAGATTACAGTTGTGTACCACCACATCCAACGACACTACTTTCTTGAAATTCTCATAAGAACCTGTGCATATCTCTCATAGTCTTTACATAAGATTGGATTCTAGCTTTGCTTTTATCTGAGTTCTTTGTTTTCTGAGAAAGGGTTTTACTATGTAGCTCAAGTTGTCCTGGAACTCATTATGTAGCCCAGGCTAGTCTCAAACTCATGATTTCCCTGCCTTAGCCTCCCAAGTGCTCAGATTACAGGCATGTGCCACAAAGCCCTACTTCTTTTGTGTGTGTATGTGCGTGATTGAACCCAGGGCCTTGCACATGCTAGGCAAGTGCTGTAACAGTGAGCTACATGCCAGCCCCTAACCTGAGCTTCTCAACCTTAGGGACTGAACATCGCTGATGCTAAGTAATGTTTGCTAAATAATGAAAATCATGTAAACAGAATGTTTTCACATGAACTAAATATAAAGGAAGCAGGTAAAATATACACAGCTGATCTGAAGTCCTGAAATAATTAAGTAATATTTTATTTAAATTTCACTAGTTGTACTTTAATGATTTACCCCTACCTATACAAAATGTGCCTGCAACTGTAGCACTGTGGCGTCCAATCCCGTCAGACCTCTGAAGCTAAGCAGGGTCAGGCCTGGTTAGTACTTGGATGGGAGACCACCTGGGAAGACCAGTGCTGTAGGCTTGGGAGAAGGACCCAGCAACCCACTCCCAAGCAACAATCAGACATTGAAAACCCTATGAATAGCAGAGAAGCCTAACAATAGTGTTTCACCTGTCGTATGCAGGGTCATTAAGAATCAGACACCAACTTGATGGCACCTAACAACAAACAACATATAGAATGTGGACTGGGGTTTAGCTCAGTTGATAGACAGCCACTGTGCACTCTCTAAGGCTCCGGGTCCTATCCCCAGCACTGCAAAAACAGGAGAAAGACCTGGCAATCCACTCCCTAAGCAATAAAAAACAATCAGCTATTAAAAACCCTATAAGGGTCGCTGGTCAGATTCTATTCCAAGGCACCTAACAACATACAGAATTTGAAAAACAAATGATAATCCCATGAAATATATAGCTAGGCTACAATACTAACTTGCAATATGCTAACTTATTGTTAGATGCCTGTACAGCCGGAGTCCCACTCATAGTGACCCTACATACAACAGTCTAAACACTAGTGTCTGTGCCTGTCTGCTATTCATAGGGTTTTCAATGGCAGATTGATTTTTTGGGAGTGAGCTACCAGGTCGTTCTCCCAAGCCTAGAGCACCTGGTCTTCCCAGGTGGTCTCCCATTCAGGTACCAACCAGGTCCTACACTGCTTAGTTTCTGAGATCTGACGGGATCGGATGCCACAGTGGTACAGCTGAAGGCATGCTAACGTTGTTGTTAGGAGCCTTCAAGTCGGTTTCCAACTCATAGCGACCCTACGTACAACAGGCAAAACAACTATTGTCAGTGCTTCTCTGCTATTCACAGGGTTTTCAATGGCCGATTTGGTTTGGGGGAGTGGGTTGGCAGGTCCTTCTCCCAATGCTAACATTACCAGTATAAAAATGCACAGACAAGAAATATCTGAGAGGGGAAACTTAAAGTAGTGTTTAGGGTGATGAGCTTATGAGTAACATTTTTTATTCTCTATTCCAAAACCTCAGTGGTGGTGTTACTCAATTTTTACCAATAAACATATAAAGTCAAACTAGTAAATGGATGATATCGGACCTAGGTTAACGGTGAGTTTTCACAACGAACTCCACGCAGCTAAGAGTAGTATAAGGAAAGATTGTAAATCCAGGGCTTACTGTGTGCCAGAAGCTGTTCTACGTGTGTTTTCATTGAGTCCTCATAACCCTGAGAGAAGGTTACTATCCCAACTATGAAGACAAGGAAACCGAAGTTCCAAAATTTATCTGAGGTCACACAGTGGCAAAACTAATTCTGGAGCCCAGTCTTTTACCTCCCGACCCCGGAAGAGGATGAGGGGCACTCAGACCTCGCCTCCAAGCCTCAGGAAGCCGGGTTACTCGCGCTGATGGGGCAGCAGCTCAACCCTCACCTGGCAGGACTGGGTACCTCTTCCACTCGCCAGATGTTTCCACTGCCGTTCAGCTACTGCTCACCTTTCCGGAGGTTGTGGGTCGCTTCCGCCGGGGAGCCCCGGGTACGTCCCTTGCTTTTCTCTTCCGGCATCAAACTGCACTTAGACACTAGAGTTCCAGCCAGGTAAGGAGTCCCAAGAAGGGTAACAAGAATCCCAGAGCCCGAGGGCAAGAGGTTCTTGTCCGTTCAGTTCCCCCAAAAGCCCAGCTTCTCATTCTCCTGGTCTTTTCTGCCTTTTGTGAGAAAATGGCAGAAAGTTTTAGAGCAGTTATTCGCCTCTCCTCGTTGCATCCGGTCCTGAGGCTGCAAACTCCATTGTTATATCTGTCAAACAGGAACTAGTTGACAGGCTCTTTCACAAGGGGTTCCGGGCGCCCCCGCTCGTCGAGGGGTTCCGCTCGTCCCCTAGCAGTCCCACGAGAGCTATCTGTGACCTGGGAAAGGTATTTCTGTTGGAACTGCCCCCAACGAATCATCACGCACCCCAACAACAACCTGTCCTAACCACTCTTGCCCAACCCTGCCCCATGGGGTCGCCCAGTCAGCAGGGCTTCTATTGTATATCTTGTGCACACCTCTGTTAAAGAATTTTCAATATTATATCTCCCCCCCCCTCAAAAAAAAATACTGGAAGTTTGACCCGCGTTCTCGCTCGTGTTAGGCAAGCGCTCAACCACTGAGCGGCACCCCCAGCCCCTTTTTATTTTCTATTTTAAGATGTTGTTGTTGTTGTTGTTGTTGTTGTTGTTAGATGCCGTCGAGTCCGACTCATAGCAACCCTATGTACAGCAGATTGAAACAGTGATTCTGTGCCAGGCAAACCATCTTATTTATGTTTAAGCCCATTGTTGCAGACACTGTGTCAATCCATCTGGTGGAGGGTTTTCCTTTTTTTTCCATTGACCTGCCACTCTTCGAAACATGATGTCTTTCTCCAGGCACTGATCTCTCCTGACTACATGACCAAAATATGTAAGACGCAGTCTGGCCATTCTTGCTTCCAAGGAGCACTCTGGTTGCACTTCTAGGACAGATCTGTTGGTTCTTTTGGCAGTCCACAGTATATTCAATAGACGTCTCCAGCACCATAATTCAAAAGCATCAGTTCTTTTCCTGTCTTGCTTGTTCAATGTCCAGCATTCACAACCATATGATGCAACTGAAAATACCATGCCATGAGTCAGACGCACCTTCGTCTTCAATGTGACATCTTTATTTTTCAAAACTCTAAAGAGATCTTTTGCCACAGCTTTTCCTAGAGCAATGCATCTTTTGATTTCTTGACTGCTGCTTTCTTTCATGGATGTTGATTATAGAGCCAAGCAAAGCAAAATATTGAACAACCTCAATCTTTTCTCCATTTATTGTGAAGTTGCATACTGACCACTAGGATTTTTGTTTTGTTGATGTTTAGTCCCAACCCATTTTGAAGGCTATGATCTTTGATCTTCATCAGTAAATGTTTTAAATCCTCTTCACTTTCAGCAAGCAGAGTTGTGTCATCTGCATAACACAATTTGTTAATGAGTCTTCCTCAAATCCTGATGCTGCATTCTTCCTCATACAGTCCAGCTTCTAGGATTATTTGCTCAGCATATAAATTGAAGACATATGGTGAAAGTATAAAGCCCTGACACACAGCTTTCTCAACTTTAAACCAGGCAGTGTTTCCTTGTTCTATTCAAACAACTGCCTCCTGGTTCACGTACAGATTCCTCGAATACAATTAGGTGCTCTGGTATTCCCATTTTCCAAAGTGTTATACATAATTTGTTATGATCCACACTGCCAAGTGCCTCTGCTTAGTCAATAAAACATAGACAGACATCTTGCTGATATTCTCTGCTTTCGGTTAATATCCACCTGGCATCAGCAATGATGTCCCTGGTTTCCCGCCCTCTTCTGAATCCCGCTTTCCAGTAATTCCCTGTCTATCTACTGCTGTAGTCGCTTTTAAATGATCTTTTGTAAAATTTTGCTTCTGTGTGATATTAATGATATTGTCCAATAGTTTTCACATTTAGTTGGATCCCCTTTTTTAGGATTAGGTACAAATATGGATCTTTTCCAGTAAGTTGACCAGGTAGCTGTTTTCCAGATCTGTTGGCATAAACATGTTAACACCTCCAGTGCTGCATCTATTTGTTGAAACATCTCTATTGGTATCCCATCAATTCCTGGAGACTTGCCTTTCGTCAATTCTTTCAAGGCAGCTTCCACTTTGTCCTTGAATACCATTGGTTCCTCTTCATATACAACCTCTTAAAATAGTCATCTACCAATTCTTTTTTGTATAACAACTCTGTGTATTCCTTCCATCTTCTTTTGATGTTTCCTGCATCATTTAATATTTTCCCTGTAGATTCTTTCACTATTGCCACTTGAGGCTTGAATTTTTTTCTTCACCTTCTTAAGCTTGAGAAACACGGAGTGTTCTTCCCTTTTGGTTTTCTGCCTCCAGCGCTTTGCTCATGCCATTATAACATTTGATTTGTCTTCTTGAGCTGCCTTTCTAAATCTTTTGTTTAGATCCTTAACTTCATCACATCTTCCTTTTACTTTAGCTGCTCCAGGATGTTCAAGGGCAAGTTCCAGCATCTCTTTTGACATGTAATTTGGTCTTTTCTTTTTTTCTTGTCTTTTAAATAACCTTTTGCTTTCTTCTTGAATGATATCTTTGATGTCATGCCACAACTTGTCTGGTCTCCTATTATTTGTGTCTAATGCATTAAACCTATTCTTGAGGTGGTCTCTGAACTCAGGTGGGATATACTCAAGGTCATACCTTGGCTCTCGTACACTTACTTGTTCTAATTTTCTTCAGCTTCAGTTTGAACTTGCATATGAGAAGTTGATGGTCTGATCCACAATCAGCACCTGGTCTTGTTTTGACATTTTATATAGAGCTTTTCCATCATCTTTTTCCACATATGTAGTCAATTTGATTCCTGTATGTTCCATCTGGTGAAGTCCATGTCTATAGTCACCATTCATGTTGTTGAAAAATGTATTTGCAATGAAAAGGTCAGTGGTCTGACAAAAGTCTATCATGTGATCTCCCGAATAGTTTCTGTCATCAAGACCATATTTTCCAACTACTGAGCCTTCGTCTTTGTTCCCAGCCTTTGCCTTCCAGTCACCAGTAATTATCAGTAGGTCCTGATTGTATGTTTGATCTATTTCAGATTGCAGAAGCTGGTAGAAATCTTCCTTTCTTCATTTATGGCCTTAGTAGTGGGTGTATAAATTTGAATAATAGTCACATTAACTGGACTTCCTTGTAGATGTATGGATATTATTCTATCACTGACAGCATTGTATTTCAGGACAGATCTTGTGATGTCTTTTTGATGATGAATGCAACCCCATTTCTCTTTAGTGTGTCATTCCCAGCATAGTAGACCCTATGATTATCTGATTCAAAATCGCCCATGCCGGTCCATTTTAGCTCACTGATGCCTAGAATGTCAACATTTATGTGCTCCATTTCTCTTTTAATGATTTCTAATTTTCCTAGATTCATACCGTGTACATTCTGTGTTCCAGTTATTAATGGATATTTACAGTTGTTTCTCCTCATTTTGAGTCGTGCCCCATCAGCAGATGGAGGTCCCTGGGGCTTTACTCTGCTTCTGTCATCACAGTAGACTCTACTCTGAGGAGGCAACTCTTCCCCAGTATTCTTTCCAGTGCCTTCCAACATGGGGGCTCATTTTCCAGCACTATATCTGACAGCGTTTCTTTGCTATCCATAGGGTTTTCAATGGCTAGTTGTTTTGGAAGTGGTTTGCTGTTGCCTACTCCCTAGTCTTACTCTAGAAGCTCAGCTGAAACCTGTCCACCATGGGTGACCCTGCTGGTATCTGAGATACCTGTGGCATAGCTTTCAGCCTCACTCAACACACAAGCCCCCACAGTGTGGCAAACTGACAGACATGTAGGGATTTTGGGACATAGTCTCTCTGAATTGCTCAGGCTACCTCTGGCCTCATATTCCCATTCTTCCCACCTCCTTTTCCTGAGTCTAGTGTTACTGGCCTTTGCCACCATGTGCTGCTTCAATATTGTATCTTAACAAAGGGAAAATAAACCTCTCCTCACAGATACCCATCCCCAGAAGTTTCTCTTTGCTCCTGCTCTCTCTCTCTCTCTCTCTCTCTCTCTCTCTGTCTCTCTCTCTCTCTCTCTCTTTCTTAAGGTTTAGCTGTCTATTGAAGTCTATCTTTTATGAATTAACTGCACACTAAAAGTTAGCAAGAAATGCACAAACCCTCTCTTCCTGATCACTTTCTAGTTGCAAATTACAGGAAGTCACTCCTGGAAGGGTGCCTGCTAGATACACTGACTGCAACAAAAAACAGACACAAGTCACTTTAATCAACACAGAAACTTTGATTATTTATGTTTTCTTTAGATCCACTGGACTGCATCTATCACAGACCTAGGTGAATGAGGTAACATGTACAGGAACCACACTCCAAAAGAGGATACTTTTTGAAATGCTGGACAACTGTTTGGGACCCACATACTTTCCCTTGAAAAATCACATAGAAGATGATCCTTTATGGAAAGGAGTAAGAGTCTATCCTCTCCCAACATGCTGTCTTGTTTTTAATAAAACTCTTTCTTACTCTGCCTTTCAATTCATTGAGTCCATTGGATGGTAGGCAACCAAACCATGTGTGGTTATATTAATTATTCTCACTTCCCTAGACCACACTCTGAACTTCTTGGATCCAAAACCATGCCGTTCTGCCTTTCCCTAGAGCCCAGCATAGTTCTGGCAGAAATTCAGTTCTTGATGTGAATTTGAATGAATTGTAAACTCTGGCAGTCGGGTTCCCATACGTATCTATGTAGTCCATTAACAACCTTGTTCTCTAAGGTTCCAAGAAAGATTGAGCCAAGAAAGACAGGGAAAATTAAAGGGACAAGAGAAGGAGCCCCTTGTGCCCCCCAACCCCCATATCTTATTTAAGTTTCTAGCCAAGATTTTCCCAACTGCCGGCAAAGGACTAAATGACTATAATATCTTTTCTGAGAAAATCTCACAAATAAGATTATGAACTTCGTGTACACTCAAAACATGCCTTGACCTCTTTGTTGGTGGTGTTGTTAGGTGCCATGGAATTGAATCTGACTCATAAACACCCTCACAGTGTTTTCAATGGCTGATTGTTTTTGGATTGCTTTGGGAGTGGATTGCCACATCCTCCTCCCATTTTTGCAGTGCTAGAGATCAAACCTGGGTCCTTAGAAAGTACAGAGCAGCGCTCTACCCACTGAGCTAAACCCCAGCCCTTGACCTCCTTGTGGTCTATATATAGTAAGAATTCTCTTTACTTTTTAGGAGTTTTTTCTTGTTTGGTTGGTTTGCTTTTTATTTTTTAAGACTGGGTTTTGCTATATAGCTCAGACTGGGATGGAACTCTTTCTGTAGCCCAGGCTGGGCTCAAACTTGTGATCCTGTTGCTTCAGCCTCCCTCATGCTGGGATCAAAAGTGTGCCACCACAGCTGCCTCTTTGAACTTTTTTGACCTATTTTAAATCTTATCAGCCTGTAAAATGGCACAAAATAACCAATAAACCAGCCCTTTTCTCTCTTTTCTTGAGAGGCTTGTGTCCATGTCTTGTTTTTGTTCTTGTTAGGTGCCTTCGAGTTGGGTCCAACTCACAGTGACTCTATGTACAACCGAATGAAATTCGGTTCCCCAACTTTCCCAAATATACTACTTCCCCAAATGTAAGTACAACTCTGTGCCAACCACACAATCTTACTTATATTTAAGCTCATTGTTGCAGACATTGTGTCAATCCATCTAATTGAGGGTTTTCCTTTTTTTTTCATTAACCTGTCACTCTCCTAAACATAATGTCCTTCCCCAGGGATTGGTCCCTCCTGACAACATGTCCACAATATGTAAGATGCAGTCTAACCATTCTTGCTTCCAAGGAACACTCTGGTTGTACTTCTTCTAGGACAGATCTATTGGTTCTTTTGGCAGTCCATGGTGTATTTAATATTTGTCTCCAGCACCATAATACAAAAGTATCATTTCTTCTTCTGTCTCTCTTATTCAATCTCCACCTTTCACAACTATATGATGCAACTGAAAATACCATGACATGAGTCAGGTGCACCTTTATCTTCAATGTGACATCTTTACTGTTCAACACTATAAAGAGGTCTTTTGCAACAGCTTTTCCCAAAGCAATGTGTCTTTTGACTTCCTGACTGCTGCTTCTATGGGTATTGATTGCAGAATTGAGTAAAACAAAATCTTGGACAACCTCAATCTTATCTCCATCTATCCCAGTTGTAAGGATTTTTGTTTTGTTGATGTTGAGGCACAATCCATACCAAAGGCTGTGTTCTTTGACCTTCATCAGTAAATGTTTCAAATCCTCTTCACTTTTAGCAGAGTTGTGTCATCTGCATAATGCAGGTTGTTAATGAGTCATCCTCCAATCCTGATGCCGTTTTCTTCTTCATAAAGTCCAGTTGCTCACATTATTTGCTCAGCATAGCAATTGGAGAAGTATGGTGAAAGGATAGAGCCCTGACGCACACCTGTCTCGACTTTAAACCAGGTAGTGTTTCCTTATTCTGTTTGCACAACTGCCTCCTGGTCCATGTACAGATTCCTCATGAGTACAATTAAGTGCTCTGGTATTCCCGTTTTTCACAGTGTTATCCATAATTTGTTGTCCATACAGTCAAATGCCTTTGCATAGTCAATAAAACATAAATAGACATATTTCTGGTATTCTCTGCTTTTGGCTAATATCAATCTGACATCAGGAATGATGTCCATGGTTCTAAGCCTTCTTCTGAATTTAGCTTAATTTTCCAGCAGTTCCCCATCTATGTATTGCTGCAGTCACTTTTGAATGATCTTTAGCAAAATTTTCTTTGCATATGATAATAACGATGCCATTCAATAGTTTCCACATTCAGTTGGATCCCCTTTCTTGGAAATAGGCACAAATATGGATCTCTTCCGGTCAATTGAGCCAGTAGCTGATTTCCAAATCTCTTGCCATAAGCAAGGGAGCCCCTCCAGTGTTGCATCTGTTTGTTGAAACATCTCTATTGGTATTCCATCAATTCCTGGAGACTTTTGTTCACCAGTTCCTTCAAGACAGCTTACACTTCATCCTTCAGTACCACTGGTTCCTGATCATATGCAACCTCTTGAAATGGTTGGTCATTCACCAGTTCTTTTTGGCATAGTGACTCTGTGTATTCCTTCCATCTTCTTTTGATGTTTTCTGTTTTGTTTAATATGTTCTCTATAGAATCCTTCACTTTTGCCATTTGAGGCTTGAATTTTTTCTTCAATTCTTTAAGTCTGAGGAAAACAGAGCACGTTCTTCCCTTTTGGTTTTCTATCTCCAGCTCTTTACATATGTCATTATAATGTGTTCCAATTATTAATGGATGTTTACAGTTGTTCCTTTTTTTGAATTATGCCATATCAGCAAAAGGAGGTCCCTAGGGATTTACTCTATTTCTGCCTTTAAGGTAGACTCTACTTTGTGGCAGCAACTCTTCCCCTGTCATCTTTTGAGGGCCTTCCATCCTGGGGTGTGTGTGTGTCTCATTTTCCGGCACTATATCTGACAGTGTTTCTCTGCAATTCACAGGGTTTGCAATGGCTAATTGTTTTGGGAATGTGCTGCCAGGTCCTACTCCTTAGTCTGTCTTAGTCTGGAAGCTCAGCTGAAACCTGTCCACAATGGGTTGCCCTGCTGGTATCTGTAATACCAGTAACAAAGCTTTCGGCATCACAGCAACACGCAAGCCCCCACAATACAGCAAACTGACAGATGTGGGGGTTCCATGTCCTGGACATGTACTATTACACTTATTTGCTTTGTTTCTCTTTCTAACTCATCCGGAAAACCATTTCTGCAATGAAACTTAACCTGAATTGGGGTCTCAACAAGGAGAACTCCTCAGGCTGGGCAGAGACAACACTAGGCTGTATCTCTCACCACCACAGATATTTTGTGGGGTCTTGTCCAGTATTTGAGAGTTGAAGCAAAGTTGGTGAGTCATCTTAACTGCTGAAGCATGTGTGTTATTTCTCCTTTATTTCCTGGATAATATCTTTTTTTTCAGTAATTAAGAAATGAACCCAGGGTCTCATGTATACTTTGCAAGCACTCTACCGCTGAGATGCAGCCCTAGCCCATTTTTTACTTTGTATTTTGAGACAGGGTCTGTCAGCGGTGATGCAGCAGAGAGATGCAGCTCATTGCGCCACCTACCCTAGGAGTTTCCCTAGTTGGGACCTCCACTCAAGTTAAGCTGGGCCCTTGGTTTCATCCCAGAAAAGAATTTCAGAACAAGTCAGAGAGAGTAAAACGAAGAGTTTATTTTGTGCATACTTTTAGAATAAGTGTGGGTGCTCAGGGAGAGAGAGAGAGAGAAACATATCCAAAACATGTGTTGGCTTTACATGAGAGGAAAGAAGGAAAGAAGCCACAAGCATGTGTTCCCTTCAGTTTTATTTAACCTAGGGCATGCCCCATATGATATCAGCCCTGAGTGCCCAGTTCCTGGCACCTAGTGGGATGTTAGCCTCAAATTCCACCTAGAAAGGCCCCTGTCATGGATTAGGGATGTGGCAATAAGATCAAAAGACAAAAGAAGAAGTTCAACTGGGTACAGTGGTGCACATCTGTAATCCCAGCTGCTAGGGAAGCAGAGGCAGGAGGATCACAAGTTCGAGACCAGAGGCAGTTTGTGTAACTTAGAGATACCCTGTCTCAAAAAGTAAAAAAAAAAAAACAAAAAGAGCTGGGGGCGCAGCCCTTGCAAGTGGTCTAGCACTTGCAAAGCATGCAGGCAGGCATGAGGCCCTGGGTTCAACCTCCAGTACTGAAAAAAAAAAAAAAAAAGGAAGTTCCATTGTTTAGGGCTTTCTATTGGAGGAACTTCCTTTTAGTAAAACAAGACTATATGGTTCAAGAAGTACATTGTATAGGTTTAAGAAAAGAATCATGAGGGAGTTGCCTGGGTATGTCTCAAAGAAGCACAGATTTACAGAGGGGAAGTCAAAGTCAAACTCAAAACTTACATAGATTTTAACCCCAAGAATGGCTTATTGCTATTTTAACATATTCATTATTTAAAATGTCTCTCAGAAATAATGTCTGTGTGCAGGCAATCCTTACAGCAGTCTTCTTGATAGTTGTATCAAAGTTCTTGAGTTACAGCTGGTGAGATTTAAGCCAGATTCCAGGGTGAAAGTTCTTTTCCTCTCCATATCTCCTAAATTTTTCTGTCTTTCCATTCTGCCTCAATACTACCTCCTTTTCCTTCTTGAAATTCTGCTTTGACTTCTCTGGGCTCTGCATTTAACCACTGAAATCTTCCTATCTCCCTTCTTCACTGACTAGTCTCTTCCTACAATCTTAAATGCAGGCTGTTTCCATAGCCCAGCTTACACCTCTTCTCTAGTTTAAAATATGAGTTATCTACAGACAATTTAATAATGTCTTTCTCTAAGTCTCTGTGTGTATTTCCAACTTTCTTTTCTTTTCTTTTCTTTTTTTTTTTTTTGTTTTGTTTTGTTTTAGGGGTTGAACCCAGGGTTTGTGTATACTTTTCAAGGGCTGTACCACTGAGCTGAACCCCCAGGCTGCCCCTTTTTTTAAATTTTGAGACAGCATCTCACTAATTTGCACAGGCTGCCTCTGGCCTCAAACTTGCCATCCTCTTGACTCCACCTCCCAAGTTTCTGGGATTACAGGTGTGTGCCACAGCACTGGCCATTTCCAACTCTTGTAGCAGTCCCAGTTGTGGGATACACCACTAGCATCTCGAGTTCTGTATATCTAAAACTGAACTATTTTTGCCCATATTAACTCATACCTTTGTCTTCCCTGTTACTGCAAATGTCCACATCCTTCTAGACTGGAAATCCTTGGCTCCTCTCAAAACCTCCTCTCACCAACCCTAAATCCAACTGAGTTCTCTTTGCTGTCTCTGATCTTTGGTTTCTCATTCCTTCTTCACACACCAGGTGACATCCCAATAGTAATTGCCTTTATACAATTTACAATTCAATCTCCTGGTTGGCCTACTTTGCATACATTGTTCCCATTTTTAAAAATATGAGGCCTAAATGAAATACCATAATCTTTTTGGCCTCCAAATGTGCCACTGCACAAATTCTAAGGCTTCCACAATCTTTTATTCCATCTATACTGTTCATATCTAGCTTCAATGTCTCATCTCAGCAGGTATCTGCCAAAACCACATTTGGGTTTTTTTTCTACTCAGCATTCCTTCCTTTTCCTCATTCTATTCCTATGGTTCCATCCTTCAGCTGATTGGTTCAATGGTAGGCAGCTGATCTACACTGAGCCAATCGGGTTATTCTCAAGACTTTTCTGAACTGGAAGTGGAAAAGGACCCTTTTAATCCTTAGGGCTCCTGTTTAGCTCCTGACCCGCCTGCTAATATAGCAGAGAAATTGGTTTGCAGCAAGAGAAAATGAACTCAAGGTGCTGAGAGAGGCAGAGATTAGAGGGCAAAAGAAGTTCCACTTGGTGTTTCTGTTGCCAGCTCTATTTGTTCCTGAGGTTCAGACGCATTTATGCCCCTCCCATGGCTTGGCTATTTAGCCTTTCTTTGACTTCTAAACACCAATAAGCCTATAATCCCAGCACTTGGGAGGCTGAGACAGGAGGATCAACATGAGTTCCAGGCCAGCCTAGGCTATATAGTGAGTTCCAGGCCAGCCAGGACTACACAATGAGACCCTATCTCAAAAAACAAAACAAAACAAAACAAACACAAAATAAAAAACACAAGAAAGACTCTAATAAATCTCTTTTACTTAATGAATTGGGTTTCTATCAGTTGCAACAAGTTTTTCCTGACTGAAACAATGGACCCAACTATTCAGAACACACACTAAATCCTATGTTCTGGGGAGAGTGAGAGATTGGGAAAAGATGACCAATAAGTACCAAGTTATAGTTAGATGGGACCATGAAGTTCTAGAATACTATCACACAGAAGGGTGACTATAGATAAAAAATAATGTACATTTCAAAAAGCTAGAAGAAAGGATTTTCAAAGTTTTCACCCTAAAGAAATAGTGAATGTTTGAGGAAATAGACATATTTAACCAGATTTAAACATTATACAATGGATACATGTATCAAACATCACATGGGTGACCTGCACAATGGCTGAGACCTGTAATCCCAGCCATTAGGAACTTTGAGGCAGGAGGATCTGGAGTCTGAGTCCAAAGGCAGTCTGTGCAACCTAGTGAGAACTTGTCTCAAAAAATAAAATAGAAAAAGGAGCTAGATGTGCAACTCATGTGCAAGGCCCTGGGTTCAACCTCCGAAAAAAGAAAAAAATATTATAAGATACTTTATTACTATGTACAACATTTGTTTTTTAAATATCAGTTAAAAATAAATTTAATTAAAAAATAAATCCTGCTGGACGTGGGGGCTCATACCTGTAATCCCAGTGACTCAGGAGGTGGAGGCAGGAAGATTGCAAGTTCAAAGTCAGAGGCAGTCTGTGTAATTTAGCAAGACTCTGTCACAAAAAGTAAAAAAATGGGCTTGGGGTGCAGTTCAAAGGTACAGCACTTGCAAAGCATGCAAGTAAAAGGCCTGGGGTTCAACTCCTTAGTACCACAAAAAATATATGTGTGTGTGTGTGTGTGTGTGTGTGTGTGTGTGTGTGTGTGTGTGTGTATAATCTCTTAAACCAAACACAGAAGGACATGGCAATCCACTCCCTAGGCAATCTTGAAACAATCAGCCATTGAAAACCCTATGAGGGTTGCTATAAGTTGGAGATGACTTAAAGGCACCTAACAACAACAAGCCAAGCATAGTGGTACACACCTGTAACCCTGACTACCAGGGAGACTGAGGCAAAAGATCGCAAGTAGGAGGCCAACCTGGGCAACTTAGTGTGATCTCATCTCAAAGAAATAAAAAATAAAAAAGGGTTGGGGATGTAGCTCAGTGGGAGAGCAGTTGCCTAGCAATATTCAAGGCCCTGGATTCAATCCCCAGTACTACAAATAAACAAGATCTTACATTCTCTTTTAAAACTTCCCTAATCCCGCCATCCCATAAAGATTACTCCCCTTCTAGCATACCATAACGTTTATTTTTGGTGTTTGTTTGTTTGTTTGTTTTGAGGTGGGGAGAGTTGTTTTGATTTGGGTTTTTTTTTTTTTTTTTTGAGACAGGGTCTTGCTATGACTGGCCTAAAATTTGCAATGATCTTTCTGCCTCAACCTCCCTAGTGCTGGAATTCCAGATGTGTGCCATCATACCCAGCTAACGTTTATCTTTTATCTTTTTTTCCTTATTTATTTGTTTATTTATTTAGTTATTTATTTTGCTGTACTGGGAGGTTGAACCCAGGGCCTCATTCATGCTTTGCAAGTGCCCTACCACTGCCCATATATTACCTTTTATTTTATTTTATTTTATTTTATTTATTTATTTGTTTGTTTTTTGTGGTACTGGGGGTTGAACCCAGGGCCTCGCACTTGCATGCTCTGCAAGTGCTGGACCACTGAGCTGCACCCTCAGCCCATTATTTTACTTTTTTGAGACAGGGTCTCGCTAAATTATGCAGACTGCCTCTGGTCTCGAACTTGCGATCCTCATGCCTCCACCTCCTGATATTACCTTTTATTTTGAGACAAATTCTCACTAAGTTGCACAGGCTGTCTCTGGCCTCAAACCTTCCATCTCCTTCTTCACCCTCCTGAGTCACTGGGATTACAGATAGGTGCCATGGTACCCAGCTTATGATGTGAGCTCTTGATGAGACAAAAAATCAGAGTTCTTTCAGTTTAAAAATGATCAGGGTATAAAATCCAGACAAAGGAAAGAAATGATTTCTGAAAAGATTACCTCATAGGATGATGGGGTCACTAAAGATTCAAGCTTACTTCTCTGCTTTGCTGATCTAAAAATTTGATTTTATATGTTTATTCAGAGGATTACCTCATGCCAACCAAATTCACAGAGGGAGAAATGACAAACTACAATGTCCACTATTTCTCTATAAGAAGAAATGAGCTTGGGTGAAATCTAAGGCTAGTTTATGGGGAACCCGGCACTGTAGGTCAGACACACACTTTTCAGAGGGAAGGCAACATAACAAGAAAGCTGGCAGTGTTCAAGTGTACTGCCCATTGTGTAAATTGTATTGCTTGTCCCTCTTTGAGGGATATTTCAATCTGTAAAACTGAAGCCAGGCATTTGGTGATGATACTTTAATAGATATTAGGACACAGACATCCTTTATCTATGGCCCTTGGCTTATTTCACTCTGTGTGGGCCAAACTCCATTCATCTCCTGACAATAAATCCTCACACCAATCACTTCAGACTGAGGAAATTTTATCCTCTTTAAAATTACAATCACAAGCCAAGTGTGATGGCGCACATCTGTAATTCCAGCATTTGGGAGGCTGAGACAGGAGGGTGTCTGTCAAGGTCAAAGCCAGACTGGGCAACATAGCAAGTCCCAGACCACCTTCAGCTACAGAGTGAGACTCTGTCTCAAATAAATAAATTAATTAAAATAAAATTAAAATTACAAAAACCTGGGTATAGTGGCTGTAATCCCAGCACTTGGGAAGCTGAGGTCAGACTGGGCCATCTAGCAAAACCTTGTCTCAAAAATAAAACAAAACAAAAAATTACAATCACAATTCTGGAGGTTTTCTTACAGTCTGTTCCTGACTTGGAGTTGGGAAAGGGTTGCTGGATCTGCTGTACCTTTGCAAATCTCCTCAGGTGCTTTTGGCCAGAATTTACCTGCCAGGGTATAAGGGTTAGGCAGACTTAAAGCTTTGGTTTCTTTTCTTTTCTTATTTATTTATTTATTTATTTTGCAGTACTGAGTGTTGAACTCAGGGCCTCGCGCTTGCATGTTTTGCAAGTGCTGTACCACTGAGCTTCACCCTCAGCCCATTTTTTCACTTTTTGAGACAGGGTCTCTCTAAGTTATACAGACTGCCTGTGGTCTCGAACTTGCTATCCTCCTGTTTCTACCTCCCGATTCACTGGGATGACAGACGTGTGCCACTGCACCTGGCAAGCTTTCGTTTCTGATTGAGCCCTGGAAAGAAAAGTACTTGTTGTTTGCTGATACTTATTCCTCCCCCTCCTCCTCCTCCTCCTCCTCCTCCTCCTCCTCCTCCTCCTCCTTTTTTCAATTAGGGAGTTAAATACAGAGCCTCACACATGCTTGGCAAGTGCTCTACTACTGAGCTGCACCTCTAGTCCCTTTTTGACTTTTTATTTTGAGACAGGGTCTCGCTAAGATGCGCAGGCTGCCTGTGGCCTTGAATTTAGGATCCTCCTGCCTCCACCTCCCAGGTCGTTGACATTACAGGCATGTGCCCCCCTGTGTAGCCCTTTGATTGCAATAGAATATTTAGCTGAGCACATGAATAAAGTCTTCATTTCTCAGCCTCCCTTGTAACTAACAGTGAAAGTAGAAGTGTCATGTAATAACTTCTGAGGACTTGCCTAAAAACACAGCTGGGATGTTAGCTTAGATGCCCAGCACATGGGCTGAGGGACAGTTAGCCTGTGTCTTCTCCATCTTTCCCTTTCCCTTTCATATTATTTCCTGGAACCTGGAAATGATAGAACTTCATCTTAGAACATGAAGATGAGAACAGCTTCTTGCAGAAGCCACAGAAAGCTGAAAGAAACCCAAATCTCCAAGGACTCTGTGTATCAGAGCAGCCAAAACATCCATGGATTGCCTACATCTGGACTTGAACCTGAAAAAGAAAAAATTTTCTCCTATAGAAGTTACTACTAAATTGGGCTAATCTTCCACAGGTGACTCTAACCCTAAATAATGTATCCCAGTTTGTGCCATTATCTGAGAGATACAGCTGGACTAACTTTGGGTCAAGTTTCTTTTTGTAATGAAAATAGCTCAAGAAGGTAGACCCAATGGGAAATACAGACAAATGGGACAGTGTAGGGCACCTAGAGAGGCAGTTTGCCCCCGGGCCTATCTAGGTCCCCTTGGAGGTCTGAGGCTTGTTCCCTGGGCAATCACCTTTGCCCTACATCTGGGAACTCAGGGTTGTTGAGCTCCCAAAGATGGCACTGGCGTCCAATCCCTCTCCTCAGACCCCTCGACACCAACTGGCTGTTTCCAAACCACTGAACGGCTCCTGATTGGACCATTCAGGAACCATCCCTGATTGGCTACTTTTACAAAACCAAATTTGCATATCCCCCTGATTGGCTGAGACACGTATGAGGTGACTGCCTCTGATTGGTCTCCGGCTAGCCCCTGGAGAGTATATAAGGGCAGTACATAAAGCAGTCTGGGTCCATTCCATCGACTGGAACAGACAAGGAAACAATAAAGAGCTGTTGGAGCAGAGCACTTGGAGTTGGCACCTTCACTGGGAAGAAAGAAGCAAGGAGCCGCCGTGGGCATAAACCTCTGAGCTGGCCTTTCTCAAGGCTTCTCAGGGCAGCCGTGGGCATAAGCCTCCTTTCTGGGTGGCATGGCTCTTGGGTGCTCGGCTCTCCCTCACCAGATGACAGGTCTTTGGTGGCTGGTTCCTGCTCATGGCCAGAGCGAGTACAGCAGCAGGGCAATGCCCCACAGGACATAGAACTTACTGCAAAAATGAAGATATTCTCCATCATGGCATATTCAATATTCATCTCCAGCACCATAATACAAAAGCATCAATTCTTCTCCTATCTTCCTTATTCAATGTTCAGCTTTCACAACCATATGATGTGACTGTGGGACAATCAACAAAAGCTCTCTTCAATTTTTTAGCTAGATTGGCAATGTTAGGTCCTCTTAATTTTTTGAAACATTCCTGCACTCATTGGTATCTTTTTAAATTGTAATAAGTATCATTAACTGCTAACTGGATAGTGTGAGCTACATATTTAAAATGAATTATATTAGTGTATAAATTGACCAATACTTCCACTCCTTTATTCAAAAGTCCTGTTTCAACATTTTCATTTTCCTACACCTTGATTTTCTCAGAGTCAAAAGATTAAATTCATTTTGTAGCAATTCAGCTGCTTTCAACGTACTTCTTCCACTATCAGATATAATGAAATAGATGCAATTTTATTTATTATTGTCACAATTGAGTAACTTCAATTATGCCATTTTTTATATAGCTTGAAGTTTGTCAGTCATTAACCTCAAACATCACTAAAATTCTTTTTTGTTTTGTTTTGATTTGGTTTGGTTTTTTGAGACAAAATCACACTGTGTAGCCCAGCCTGGCATAGAGCTTGCTATGTAGACCAAACAGGCCTAGAATTTGCATCAATCCTCCTGCCTCCACCTTCCAAGTGCTGGTATTACAGACCTGCGCCACCAAGCCTGGCTCTAAACATATCTAAAGTTCTTAAATGAATTCTTTTATTGGGAACATATTGAACATAAACACTTCTACCCATCTGAAATGCTGAGTCAGTTTTCATTGATATCAATTTTTTTCCACCTCATTTCTAGCTTTATTTTTTATTCCATTTGCCTGATTACTTACTAAATCATTAATATTTGGGGGATTTATTTTAATATTCACTGTTTACATTATTGGATTTATAATATCACACATTCCACAATGTTGAGAAATTGTAAATGGTGGCACACTAACAGTTATTAGTTTAATGCAAGTACCAATAAAGTTTTCTTTTGACATATTAATTTTATTTTTATTGTTCATACAATAGTTTTCAATAGCACTTAAGTTATCACTACACACTTTTTTGTTTGTGCTTTTTTTTTTTTTTTTTTTTTTTTTTTTTTTTTTTTTTTTTTTTTTTTTTTTTTTTTTTTTTTTTTTTTTTTTTTTTTTTTTTTTTTTTTTTTTTGAGACCAGGTCTCTCTCTGTAGCCCCATCTGGCCTGCCTGGAACTCTCTATGTAGACTAGGCTGGCCTGGAATTTGTGTCAATCCTCCCACCTTAGCTTCCCAAGTGCAGGGAACATGCACCACCACGCCTGGCCATGCATATCATTATACATTGCTCATGTTAACCCCCTCGTTGTTTTTGTTGTCAGGTGCCCTCGAGTCAGTATCCGACTCATAGCGACCCTCATAGGGTTTTCAATGGCTGACTGTTTTGGGATTGCCTTGGAAGTGGATTGCCAGGTCCTTCTCCCAAACCCCCTCATTATCCTCTCATAAACCCCTTAATCCCCTATTGATCCCTTTCTCCCCACCGCAGGTCCCACTTTTGTTTGCATGTCTTATGTGAGTGTGTGTGTGTGTGTGTGTGTGTGTGTGTGTGTGTGTGTGTGTATATATATATATATATAATATATATATAATAAATTCTCCAGATTCTGCCTTTGAGAGCACATGTAATATTTCTCTTATTTCCCCCATTATCCTTTTTTGTTACCCCCTTCCCCCTTTTCTTTATTATTGCTTCAATCTTGCTGCTCATTATAGATATGTTTAAGCTGTTTCTATCCTTTTGATTTAGTTTTAGTAGGTTATATGTGTCTAGAAATTTATCCATTTCATCTAAATTTTCCAGTTTTTTGGAATATAGATTTTCAAAGTATTCCATAATTATTCTCTGGATTTCACTGGTGTCTGTTGTAATGTCTCCTCTGATTTTTTAATGTAAGAACTCATAGCTACAAAGTGCCCTCATAGAACTGCTTTCACTGTGTCCCAAAGGTTCTGGTAGGCTGTGTTTTCATTTTTATTTGAGTCTATAAATTTTTTATTTTTATATTTGTATTTATTTTATTTTATTTCTTTGTGCTACTGGGGAGCTGAACTCATGCCTTTGTGCATACTTTGCAAGTGCTCCATGACTGAGCTGCACTCCAACTCCTTTTTTATTTATCTTGAGACAAGAGTCTTGCTAAATTACGCAGGGTGCCTCTAGCCTCTAATTTGCAATCCTCCTGCCCCCACCTCCTGAATCACTGGGATTACAGGTATGGATCACTGTCCCCAGCTGAGTCTAGGAATTTTTTAGTTTCCTGATTCTTCAGTGACCTACTGATCATTTAAGAGTGTATTGTTCAGTCTCCATGTATTTGTGTAGTTTCTGTGGTTTCCCTTACTGTTGATTTCTAGTTTTACCCCATTACAATCTGATAAAATACAAGAAAAATTTTTTTTATTCATTAAGACTTGATTTATGGCCTAAAATGTGATCTATTTTAGAGAATGTTCCATGGGCTTCTGGGAAGATTGTATATTCTGTAGCTTTTGGAATGTTCTGTACATGTCTATTAATTTCATTTGATCTTTGGTACAGTATAACTCTAAAGATTCTTTGTTGATTTCTTGGTCTGAATGTTCTATCTATTGATGAGAGTACCATACTGAAGTCACCCACTATTATTGTACCTGGACATATCTGTTCCTTTATGTCAGGTAGTGTTTGTTTTATGAAATTTGGTGCACTAATTTTCAGTGCATACATATTCACAATTGTTATATCTCCTTGATGAATTGTTCCCTTTTAATATGTAGTGACCTTCTTTATCTCTTCTGAATAATTTATGGCTTGAAGCCAACTTTGTCCAATGTAAGGATGGTGATGCCTGCTTTCTTTTGATTTCCATTTGCTTGGTACATCAATTTCCATTCTTTCACTTTCAGACTGTGTCCTCATTGGCGAGATGTGTTTCTTGCAGATAACAAATTGTTAGATCTTGTTTTTAATCCAATCATCTGCTCTGTGTCTTTTAATTGGAGAGTTAAGACCATTTATATTTAGAGTTATTATTATTTTTTGCAGCACTGTGGGGGGTGCTGAACCCAGGGCCCCATGCATAAATTGTAAGTGCTCTGTCACTGACTCACACACCCAACCCCTTATTTATTTATTTATTTATTTATTTATTTATTTATTTATCTGTGGTACTGAGGTTTGAACCAACCCAGGAAACACCTACCACAATTACAAGAATCAGTAAATCCCTCTGAATAATAACTCTAGCTGGGCATGGCGACTCAGGCCTGTAATCCCAGCAACTCAGGAGGTGGAGGCAGGAGAATAATAGGTTTGAGATCAGAGGCTCCTGCATAACTTAGCAAGACTTTGTTTCAATTTAAAAAATACAAAAGGGGCCGGGCAGGTTGCGAATGCCTGTGATCCCAGAGACTTGGGAGGCAGAGGCAGGAGGATCACAAACTCAAGACCAGAGGCAGTCTGTGTAATTTAGTGAGACCCTGTCTCAAAAAACAAAAAACAAAAAAACACAACAACAACAACAACAACAACAAAAACCAATAGGCTGGGGTGCAGCTCAGTGGTACAGCACTTGCAAAGCATGCAAGCGGGAAGCCCTGGGTTCAAACCCCAGTACCACAAAAAAATAATATATTCTTCTATGTTTTCTTGGATTATAGGATTTTTACTGAGAGATCTAATGTTATCCTGATGGGTTTGCCTTTATATGTTGGCATTTTCTCTTGCAATTTCATATTGTTTCTTTATTCTGTAGTTTTGGTATTTTAACTATAATGTGTGCTGTAGAGGTACTCTTCTGGTTATGTCTATGTGGAGTTCTATATGCCTCTTGTGGTTGGATATTCATTTCTTTCTCCAAATTTGGGGAAATTTCTTCTATATTTTCATTGAGTATGCTTTCTATGCCTTTAGGGGCTTTGTTTTGTGTATGTGTGTGTGTTACTTGGAGGTTGGATCCAAGGCCTTGCACGTGCTTTTGCAAGTGCTCTACCACTGGACTGTACCTTCAGCTCATTTTTTACCTTTTTTTTGAGTCAGGATCTTGCTGAGTTATGCAGGCTGCTTCTGCCCTTGAACTAGAGATTCTCTCACCTCTGCTTCTCTAGTTGCTGGGATTACAGAAGTGTGATACCATGCCTGGCGCTGCTGGTTTTTATATCAGCTTCTTTTATCCCCTGGATTTTTAGATTTGGTCTCTTGATGATGTACCAGAATTCTTGGAAGTTGTGGTCATGTTCCTTTACTTTTTTCTTTTCCATATCTGAATATAATATTTCCTCAACCTTGTCTTCCCTTCCTGATATTCTTTCTTCTGCTTGATCTAGTTTATTGATGATGCTTTCCATTGTGTTTTTATTTGATTTATTGAGTTCTTTATTTCAAATATTTCTCTTTGGTTTAATGAAAGTCTCAATTTTCTTGCTGAATTCCTTATCCATTTTACTGACTTTGTCTTCTTCATTAGTGACTTTCTTACCTAGGTCCTGAATTATTTTCTTACTTCATTCATCTGCTTGCTTTTTTTTTTTTTTTTTTCAGTACTGAGGGGCTGAACGCAGGGTTTTGCACATACTTTTGCAAGCATTCTACCACTGAGCTGCACCCCCAGTCCTTTTTAACTTTCCATCTTAAGACAGGGTCTCATTAAATTCTACAAGCTGCCTGTGGTCTCAAACTTACAATCCATCTGCCTCTGCCTCCTGAGTCACTGGGATTACAGATGTGTGCCACCATGCCTAGCTGGTGTTTGTATCTTCTTTGGAATCATTGATCATTTTTACAAGTAGACTTTTGCATTCTTTGTCTTACATTGAAGCTATATCAGTATCTTTGGACTCAGCAGTTGAAGAGTCTTTTGGAGGAGATGCATTGCCCTGCCTTTTCATGTTTTTTTATGTTTCTGTTTTATGCTTTGTGCACCTGATGGTGTTATGGTTTAGATCTACATGTTCCCCAAAGGTCATGTGTTTGAAAGTTTTGTCCCCAGGTGGTGGTGCTGTTTGTGGAGGCTATGGGAATGTTGGGAGGTAGGATACCAGCTTTGCAGAAGTGGTTCACAGGAGGTGGGCCCTTGTATACCTTTACCTGGAGACCTGGTTCTGGTCACTCTCTCTGCTCCCTGATCACAAAGATATGAGGATGTTGCCATGAGCCCTGCCACCTGCCGCTGCCAGGCCTGCCCCATTGTCCTAAATAACCTGGGATGGTTATTTAGGCCCTATGAGGCCCTAAATAAATCATTTTCTACCATAAGTTTGCTTTGGTCAGTTTCTTTGCTACAGTGATGTACTAACTGACTAATACAGTTGGGACAGATATCTCTTCCAGTTTCGTTTAAGGACTTTCTTAATGAGCAGCTTTCTCTTGAAAGCTCAATTCCCAGCACCACTGAGAGAGTAGAAGACAAACCACTGTAACAGTTGCAATACCAGACTGAAGCAGATATAGAAATACACTTAAAATCAATTAAAACCAACTAGTACACCACCAATGGCTATAGAACAGAAAATGGAAACAATAATGTAGAGTAAGCTATGACATTACAAACTATTTAGGGTGAAGGTAAATCTAGTACTTGTCTGAAGTAAAAAGAAGGGGGCATGGAAAGGAGAAAAGGAAAAAACCAGCAAGGGTTACATAAAAAAGAAAAAGAAGAAGAATAGAGAAGAATGTTAGGAAAGAGGGAGAGAAAAGGACAAGAGATAAATTAACTTGATTGCACAATAAAGAAAAATGTGTAAACAAAATTAGATAAACATAAGAGGAATAAAAAATAAAAAGCTTAAGAGATTTCTTTTGAAAACTAAACTAAAATAAAAATGATACTAAAAGTATAGTAAATAGAAAAAGAGTGAAACATAGACATCAAAAGAAAAAGAGTAAAAAAGAAAAAACAAAAACAAAAAAAAAGAAATTGCATTAGAGAAAAGAAACAGGAGGGCTGGAGATCTAGCTCAGTGGTAGAGTGCTTGCCTAGCATGCACCAGGCCCTAGGTTCGATCTCCAGCACCAAAAAGAAAAGGCGGAGAAGAAGGAGGAGGAGGAGAAAAAAAAAAATTAGTCAGAAGAGGTGTCACATGCCTATAATCCCAGCAACTCAGATGTAGCCAGGCAGATCATGAGTTCAAGGCCAGAGGAAGCCTGCAGAGCTCAGGAAGACTCTATCTCAAAATAAAAAACACAAAAAAAGAAAAAGTCTGAGGGCGCAGCTCAGTTGTAGACCACTTACAAAGTATGAATGAGGCTCTGGATTCAGCCCCCAAATACCGAAAGAAAGAAAGAGAGAAAAGGTAAAAGAAAAAGAGAAAGAAAAATTAAAAAAAAAAAAGACAAAGTACTAGAACAGCTTCTTTCTGTGTCCTCTAATACGGGAGTCTTCCACATGAAGGTAGCTGTCAGCTGAAATTAGAGTCTCCCCTTCTTTCCACCAGTTATGTAGGTGCTGAGCCTGGACCTGTCACAGATAGATGTCTGGCCGAGCTGTCTTCACCACAGGACCCTCTCTTATTGTGTACCTGGAGCCTCTGCTGGCCACACTTAAATTTGCAGCTTGTGGGCCAGGTTCTCACACATCCCTGAGACTGCCCAGTTTGTGCCCCCTGAGATGGTTAATGTCCAAGCCAAAAGATACCTCCGGAGTGCACTGGGGAGTGGGGGAAGCAAACTGGGCACTGAGATCTGTACCAAATGTCCCCTTTCAGTGCTTTCATAACCTGCCCAACATGGAACCCTCTGAGAGCAGAAGGCTGCACGGGATCAAGAACTTGGCTGTCAGTGAGCTTCAGAGCTCTAAATTGAACAGGCTGTGGACAGGGTGGCAGGCAGCTGGCTCCAGGAGTGGAGACGCCTGCTGACCTTACTCTGGGGTCCCAGTCTCTGCAGTTCCCTCTAGGAGCTAACATTGGCCCTTCCCACAGAAGGTGGGATACCATCCACCTTGCCAAGCCCCCTGCTGCCTGACCATCTCAGCATGTCCATGTATCACCTTTCCCCTCTCTGTAATTGCTTGCTGCAGCTATGTGCCTCTCTGGGGTTGGAGCAGGTTGTTTCAGGCTCCCTGACCCTTGACTGTTCCTTGTTTTCAGGGCCCCAGAATCACTCAGTCTCAGACAATAGAGTACCTCTCAAGATGGTGCCTAGTCACAGCCCTCTGAGATGTGGAGTGTGGCAAAATGGCTCTCTTCCCAAATGCTGACCACTCAGTCAGGAAGAGCCACTCATTAAATCCCCTAAATGAGTCTAAGGGTTACAAGGATTGTGAGCGTGTCCTGTGGGGCTGCCGGTCTCTTCACCAGGGCTGTCTGGTTTCCCTTTTGGATGAGGCTTGTGTGAGGCCTCCCCTGTGGGGCGCATAGTTGGAGCTGAGGCCTGCTCATGCCCTCTGGTTGTAGTTTGTAACCCTTCTGTTCTCTGCTTTGAAACTGTCCTGTTCCCTCCGCTGTGATTTCTGTGTATTTCTCATTTTTCTGTCTTTGGAATACAGTCTATCTTTACTAATCCTGACTGCTCTGCTTCACCACATCATGCAGAGACAGTTTCTAATCTGCCATCTTACCCCGGAAATCTTCTCACAGTTTTATTCCTAATACAGTTGTGAAGAAAGAGAATGGAACAAGATTATAGCAAGAGAAGGAACAAATCAAGGATGTTTTCACTTTTTAGACAAAAAAGCTGTGTTTTAGAAGGAGCCAGCTGGGTGCAGTAGCACACATCTATAATCCCATCAAATCTGGAGGTAGAGCCATGAGGATCATGAGTTTGCAGCCAGAGCCAGCTGGCATGACTTAGATGATGTCTCAAAATAAAAAAAAAATTTTAAAAATTGGCTGAGCGTGAAGCCCAGTGGTAGAGTACTTGCAAAGTATGTGGGAAGTCCTGGGTTCAACCCCCAAGTAGTATCACCAATTAAAAAAATAAAGATCCAGCAGAGAGAGAGATTGAAGACACAGAAAATCAACAACAGAACAACAGCAAGGAAAAAACGGCCTATAATTTGAGCATTTGGGAGGCAGAGGCAAGAAGATAAACATTTCAAGGCCAAGCCAGAAGGCCAAGGTAGGAGGAACTCAGGTTCAAGGCCAGAGGCCAGCCTGTATAAGTTAGCAAGACCCTGTATCAAAATAAAAAACATTTTGAAAAAGGACTGGAGGTATTGGTAGAACTCTTGTTTAACATGCACAAGGTCCTGGGTTCCATCCCAGCACCACACACACACACACACACACACACACACACACACACACACACACACAGAGTCCACTAATCAGTAGAGTAAGGAGTAATACTTCTGAAAAATAGAAATAATATAGGGCATAGAAGGTGCTTTTAGACAGCAGAGAACGTCCATTAGTACTTGGGGCAAAGTAGGCTGTCAGTAGACATGAGTCCAATGAGTAGGTCTATGACTTTGGATCTTCTGAAAACTCCTATATGTTGTCAGGCAAAAGGTTTATCAAAGGCTGCAGAGGTGGGGTTTTTTTGTTTGTTTTGTTTTGTTTTTTGTTTTGTTTTGTTTTTGAGACAGGATCTTGCTATGTAGCTCAGGCTGGTCTCAAACTCATGATCCTCTTCCTCAGCCTTCCAACTGCTAGGATTACAGGTGTGTGCCACCATGCTTGGCTCAGAGTTGGCATTTTAAATAATGTTTCTAGGCAATTCTCCCTAAAGTTTAAGAACCGCTAAGTTAGGTTATAAACAGGGACCAGTGTCATCTTCACATTTGTTTCCTCAGTGACTAGCACAGAAAGCAGATTTCTCAACTGACTATTTGACACATAAAATGTGTAAATGAGGGAATCTTGTGGTGTTAAGCAAGCCCACAAGTTTGACCTTTCTTTCTTTCTTTCTTTTCTTTTTCTTTTTTTTTTTTGATTGCTTTGTTTATGATAATTCTTTTTTATTATTTATTTATTTTCCCTTTATTAGTAAATGATGATGGGGTACAGAGTAATACAGCATTATCTTATTTCATTATGAATCCTTTACAGCACTTCTGGCAACACTTTCATCAACCCACAAAGTTTATGGAGACTTATGGCTAATATGCAGTAAAACTCAAAGGCTTATTTGGGTTATATTTCCATTTTTCCAATGTACTCATGAAGTTGCGCTGTTTACATGGAGATCATCCTCTCCCCATTCATCCCTCCACATTGACCCTCCTTCCTATTCCATCTTCCCCGATCTTCGCTTCCCTCTGCTAGTTCCCTTCCTCCTTCTTTCTACTCTTTATATTGTCCCTTCTTTGCTATGTTTAATTGTGCATTTTTATATATCAATTTATGTATAGGATTTTTTCTTCCTTTAAGTATGATTCAGCTCCCACATATGAGTGAGAACATATGGTATTTCTCTTTTTGAACTTGTGTTTGTTCACTTAAGATGGTGTTCTCCGGTTCCATTCATTTTGCTGCAAATGACATTATTTCATTTCATTTTTTTTTATTGCTGAGTAGTATTCCATTGTGTATATATATCATAGTTTTTTGTTTTTTTTTGTGTGTGTGGTACTGGGGGTTGATTCCGGAGCCTCACGCCTGCATGCTTTGCAAGTGCTGGACCACTGAACTGCACCCCCAGCCCTTTTATTTTTTACTCTACTTTCTGAGACAGGGTCTCGCCAAGTTACATAGACTTCCTCTGGTCTGGAACTTGCGATCCTCCTGGCTCCGCCTCCCAAGCCGCTGGGATTACAGGCGTGTGCCACCACGCCCAGCTGCCATAGTTTTTTTTATCCATTCTTTTGTTGATTGGCACCTTGGTTGGGTCCATATCCTTGATACTGTGAAAAGTGCTGCATTGAATATGGAGATACAGATTTCTCTGTGGTATGACTTATCTCCCTTTGGGTATATTCCTAGAGATTATATAGCTGGGTCATATGGCAGTTCTATTTTTAGTTTTCTGATGTATCACCATATTGATTTCCAAAGTGGTTGAACCAATTTACAGTCCCACCAACAGTGTAAGAGGGTTCCTTTTTTTCCACAACCTTGCCAACATTTGTTATTGTTTGTTTTCTTGATCTTGGCCATTCTTACTGGAGCTAGGAATTTCAGAGTTGTTTTGATTTGCATTTCCCTAATGGCTAGGGATATTGAGCATTTTTTTATGTGCTTCATGGCCTTACAAACTTCTTCATTTGAGAACTGCCTGTTCAGTTCCCTTGTTGGGCTTTCTTAAAGTATGAACTTTTATTGCAGTAATGGGTTTCATTATGATATTCCCATATATGCAGTGTACATAAACAATAATTTTTAAAACATAAAAAATTATCCCCATGGTAGTATTCTTTCACTCTTTGGCATTTTGACTTGTTTTCTCAAGTGCTTTTTTGAGTGCAAAGGAAGTTTCAGGGTATGTGCATATCAAATATAGACAGCATCAGTTTCTTGTGCTGAGACAGGAAAACAGGTTATAAACCACAGAGTCAGAGAGAGGGCTAACCTCACAACATTTTGAAATCGGTTCCCACTTACAAGGAAGAAACAAATACAAGGAAGCCTAGTTTTCCCATCTCATGTGCACTGGGCATGTATAACGTAGTTGTGGAGCTCAGGTAGTAAACATTACCTCTTGGCTATACAAAGCATTTCCCTCAGACTCCTTCAGGCCGACTTAGCCTGGCTCTGAGGCCATCTAACACTGTAGGAAGAATGTACATTCCAGAATAATACATGTTGCATGCTCCTATTTGGAGCGGGGGGGTCCTCATGTTCATGCAAAAGGTCTGGAACAATATAACACCAAACTGGTTATAGGAGTTATTCCTGGGGAATGAGATTGGGAGAGAAAACTTTCTTTTTACTTTGTATACTTCTGGATTTGGACTTTTTTTCAGTACTATGGGTTGAACTCAGGGCCTTGCACATGCTAAGCAAGTGCTCTACCACTAACCTGCACCTCCAGCCCCTTCTATATTTATTTTTTATTCTGAGACAAGATATGGCTAAACTGCACAGGCTACCTCTGGCCTCCCATTCATGATCTCCCATTCATGATCCTCTTGCCTCTGCCTCCCGAACTGCTGGGATTATAGGCATGCACCACGGCACCTGGCCAGATCTGGGTTACTTATTTACGATGAATATATATTAATTTTGTCCCCTTTTTTTCCTGTACTTGGGGGTTGAACCCAGAGCTTCATATACATTTTAAAGTGCTCAACCACTGGACTACATCCTCAGCCCTATTTTTTTTTTTTTTTGAATCAGGGTCTCACTAAATTTTTCAGGCTGCCTCTGGCCTCAAACTCTTGATCCTCCTGCATATACCTCCTGAGTTGTTGAGATTACAGGTATGCACCACTGCACTTGGCTCTTTTATTTATTTATTTACTTACTTATTAATTATTATTATTATTATTTATTTATTTATTTATTTTTGGTTGGTATAGGGTCTCTCTATGTAGCCCCAGCTGGCTTGGAACTCACTATGTAATCCAGGATGGCCTTGAACTTGCCACCCTCCTGCCTCAGCCTCCCAAGTGTTAGAATTACTAGAATGCACCACCATGCAATTCTTGATTTTATACTTTAAAAGATAAATTTGGAGCCAGGTGCCATGGCACATGCCTGTAATCCCAGCAGTTCAGGAGGCTGAGGCAGGAGGATCATGAGTTCAAGGCCAGAGACAGCCTGCACAATTTAGTGATACTCTGTCTCAAAAGAAAAATAAAAAAACAAAAAAGGGGCTAGGGGCACAGCTCAGTGGTGCAGCATCCTGGGTTCAATCCCCTTGTACTGGGGAAAAAAAAGATAAAATTGATCTAGAAATGGAAATGTAGCTCTGTGGCAGAGAGCTTGCATAGCATATGTGAGGACCTGGCTGTGATTCCTGGCAGAAAAAAAGAAAAAAAGAAAAGAACTGGGAAAGAGCATTTGAAACACACTTCATACCTCCCCCAACCCTGATCTCCAAATTACACTTAACTCAAAAGAATGTTGTTGTTAGGTGCCATCGAGTCGAGTCCGACTCATACCCACTCTCATAAGGTTTTCAATGGCTGATTGTTTTGGAATTGCTTTGGGGATGGATTGCCACATCCTTCTCCCATTTTTGCAGTTCTGGGGATCAAACCCACGTCCTCAAGAGTGCTGAGCAGCACTCTATCAACTTAGCTAAACCCCAGCCCAACTCAGAAGACCAGCACCTAGAAACATATGTGGCCTTGTAGGTTTCCAAAAAATATTTGTTGAAGGAATGAAGTAAAGCCCTTGTGATGGTTAATCTTGTTTATGTTTTCATTGTTGTTTTGTTTTTTGTTTGGTTAGGTTTTGGTGTTTGTTTTGCTTTCTGAGACAGGGTCTAGCTGTGTAGCCCAGGTGGCCTTGAGTTTTCCTGCCTCAGCCTCCTGAGTTCTGGGATTACAGGCAGGTGCCACCTCCACTGGCTATGATGGTTAATCTTGATCTTTGACTTGATTTGATTGAATGACACCTAGGAGATGAGTAAAACAAAATTCTGAGTGTGTCTATGAGGGCATTTTCAGAGAGGATTGGCATGTGGGACAGCAATTGAGAGGGAAAAGCCTTCCCTGAATGTGGTCAGTAGCATTCAGTGGGCTGGGGGCCCAGATGGAACAAAAGTGAAAAAGGAGGAAGAGTGAGCAAGTTTCACTCTTCACAAGCAGGTGCATCTATTGCTGCTGCCATTGCCGGGACATCAGACTCCAACTCCTTCAGCCTTTCAATGCCCACTCACCCTAGAAACTCTCCAGAGGGTTCCCAGGCCTTCAGCCTTGGACTGGGGCTACATCGTTGGTCCTTTCTGTTTGGAGGCTTCCAACTTCTTGGACTGAGCAGCTACTGGGTTCTCTGGCTTTCCAGAGTGCAGCCAGCCATTGTTGGATTATTCAGCCTCCACTGTGTATTTACCCCACCTAGTAAATCTTCTTTTATGATTATACACACACACACACACATATTTGTGTATACATTGTGTATACATACACAGACACACATACTGTTGATTCTATTTCTCTAGACAATCCTGAGTAATACAAACCTAGAGGACCCATTAAAATAAACTTTACCTTCAAGCACTTCCCTTAACACTGTAGGAGCTTGCTTTCTTCCTTTCCTTTTGATTTGTTTTCTGTTTCTCTTCCTTCCTTTTCTTCTCCTTCTTCTTCTTTTTATAAAACAACACATGGGTTGGGTATGTAGCTCAGTGGTGAAGCACTTACCTAGCATGCATGAAGTCCTGAGTTTGATCCCCAGCACTGGGGAGGAAAAAAAAACAATAATAAAAGGACAGTATAGGAAAGGAGTTTGACTGTGCCACCTTCTAGGAGTAATACTAGGATCCACAGAAACTCATGAGAGTTGTGTGTAGGAAAATATGATTCCATTCAATGAAGCTTTTAGGTGATGATTTTAGGCTGAAAAAGAGTCCATGGTAGAAAAATAAGAAAAGAAATATAGAGGGGGACACCATGGAAGAAAAGCATGATATGATGCTGAGGAAAACACTGAACTCTGGGCTGTCAGGCTGCAGTCTCTCCTCTCTCCTCAAAGTCTTACAACTCAATTCTGTATTGAAAAATGATCAGGGTCTGGTGAACCAGTTCCTATTCATTCAAGACAGAGAGAATGATCTATAAGGTTGACCAAAAATTTAACAATAGTACATTTACAAGGAATGTTTGTGTCAGCCAGGTGGTATAGTTTCTCCTCACGAGGGCAAGCCTTCTTGGATTAGGGGGTCATTTGGAGAACAAGACCTTCAGAGTAGATGGTTTTGGAGGTTGTGAATTGGTATTTTCTCCAAATCCTGGAATTCTGGTGTGGTACCTGTTACTTGGCTTCCAGGGGGGTGTGGGCAGGTTGAGGGACAGGACCTGCAGCTGTGCATGGCTCCTCTCTCCTGCAGCCCTGAAGACACACTAGAAAACTCTCCCCTCCCTAGACTCCTTCTGGCTACTGTGTTCCTCCCTCCAAGACCCACTCTGACCACCTTTACAGTCTTGTCCTTCCACCTGTTTTACACTAAAGTTATTTCTGGTGGGCCAGCCCCCAATTACTTTGGATAAATAGTCTGTAGTTGTGCCTACCAGACCAGGTAAAGGCACAAAAATTGCCAACAATGGTTAAGGACATGACACTGGGGTCATTCTAACTCCATCACTTAACAACTACGTGTCCTTAAGAACCTCTTTGTCTGAATTTCTGGATGGACACATGTGTGTTGCCTAGGAAGGAAGGACTTGTTGCCCCAACTGATGTCATTTAGCTTTCAGATACTTTAAGGTCAGGTCTGCTAGTCTGCAGAGAGACCCTTTGCCAAGGTCACATTCTTTTCAGGGGACCTACATCAAATGATTGAGGCAGGGCAATGAAGGTGTGGCCAATGTGGGATGACACTGAGGGTCTATTTTAGCTTTAGAGTGCTCAGGTGATGGGTTAACACTGTCATCAGGTCCACACTGCTTCTCAGTGTCTCCCCTTTTCCCTCCCTTTCACAGCTGTCAATCCCAGGGACGCTCTCTAATGAACACCCTGCATGCTTATCTCCATCTGAGCCTGCTTATTGGAAGACCCAACCAGCAAAAGATGTTGTTAGGAGTGGCCCAGCAGGCAGTGAAAGCCAGGTGCCATGAGCACCTCTGTCATTCAGCAACTAGGGAGGCTGAGGCAGGAGGATTACAAGTTTGAGGCCAGAGGCAGCCTGCGTAACTTAGCAAGACTCTGTCTTAAGATGAAAAAAAAGGGGCTGGAGGTTCAGCTCAGTGGTGGAGTGCCCTGGGTTCAATCCCCCAGCACTGAAAAAATAAAAATGAAAGCAGGAAATGAAATGGCAGAAGCAGGGTTACTTACCATCATGTTGTCAATGAAGACCTGACACAAAATGGTGGAACAATTGTTGAATATTTTATTGTTGATAAATAGGATACTATGCTGGTGAAAGGAAATATATGAGACATATGAAAGATATGGAAAGTATAACAATGATAAGAATAGTGGAATTGAATGGCTTTTACTGAAAGTGAGAGAGCCTCCTTAATAAAATCTAAAGATTTTTTTTTTTTTCTGGTACTGGAGTTGAACCCAGGGCCTCGCGCCTGCATGCTCTGCAAGTGCTGGACCACTGAGCTGTGCCCGCAGCCCATTTTTTGACTTTTTGAGACAGGGTCTCGCTAAATTACTCAAACTGCCTCTGGTCTCAAACTTGCGATCCTCCTGCCTCCGCCTCCTGAGCCACTAGGATTACAGGCGTGCGCCACCGCACCCGGCTCTAAAGATGTTTTTAATACCTACAGTCTGAGAGCAAGGAAAACTGGGACCAGAATAATCATCAGAGTAGGGTGAGCATCAACAAGGGCAAACTCCCAAGCGAGGCAGATCTGTGAAGTTAAGGTTAGGGTTTTAGCCAGGAAATAATGGGACTATGACATATGTAATAGGAATATTTGCTTAGGGGGGAGAGCTCTTTATATAATATATATATATATATATATATATATATATATATATATATATATACATATACATACATATATATACATATACATACATACATACATATACATACATATATATACATATATACATACATATATACACATACATATATACATACATATACATATACATATACACATACATATACATATATACATATACACATACATACATATATACATACATATATATATATATATGCCTGCAGCGGTAGCTCTGTGGCATCCGATCCCGTCAGATCTCGGAAGCTAAGCAGGGTCAGGCCTGGTTAGTACCTGGATGGGAGACCGCCTGGGAACACCAGAAGCTGTAGGCTTTGGAGAAGGACCTGGCAACCCCCTCCCAAAAATCAATCTGCCATTGAAAACCCTATGAACAGCAGAGAAGCACTGACAATAGTGTCTCCCCTGTTGTACAGAGGGTCGCTATGAGTCAGATACCGACTCGATGGCACCTAACAACAACATATATATATATATATATATATATATATATATATATATATATGTATACACACACACACACACACGCACACGCACACATATACATATATATATAAACATATGTGAGTTGAACCCAGTATGTCCTCCTCCACCTCTGAGCCACTCCCCTAGGTTCCCCCTTCTTTTTATTTATTAGACAGGGTCTTGTTTTGTAGTCTTGGCTGGCCCAGAACTTGTCTCCTGCCTCTGCCTCCCACGTGCTGGGATTACAGAAGTATATCACTACATCCAGCAATCCCTTATTTATTTTTTATTTTGAGACAGGGTCTCATTAACTTGTGTAGGCTGCCTCTGGCCTCGAATTCACGATCCTCCTGCCTCTGCCTCCAGAGATTCTGGGATTACAGACTGGGGTTCCATCCCCAATTTGCCACAGTGTCTGTTTTTTCTTTTCTTTCTGTCGTGTGTGTGTGTGTGTGTGTGTGTGTGTGTGTGTGTGTGTGTGTGTGTGTTACTAGGGGTTGATCACAGGGCTTTGAGCATACCTTGCAGGTGCTCTACTACTGGGTTGTACTCTCAGCCCCCTTTCTAATTATTTTTCTTGAGACAGAATCTCACTAAATTATACAGGCTGCTTCTGGCCTTGAATTTCTGATCCTCCTGCTTCTGCCTCCCTAGTCACTGGGATTACAGGCAGTCTTTTCTTTTTCCTTTCAAAAACTTTTTTTCTTCCTTTTTTTTTTTTTTTTTTTTTTTAAGACAAGTGCTCACTATGTAGCTCACGCTGGCCTCAAACTCAAATTCCTCCCACCTAAACCTCCCAAGTACTGGGATTACAGATGTGTGGTACCATGCTTGGTTTGGGATACAGATTTTTGGTTAATGTCCCTGAAAAGTCTGGAGTTCCAGATTCTCTTGATCCCACTGAACCTGCAGATATCGCCTACTGTCCACCACTCCTCTCCATTCTTCGCCATCCCCAGTTCTGAGGATTGAGCCCAGGGTCTGATATTTGCTAGGCAAGAACTCTATCACTGAACTACATCCTCAGCCCCCCTTTTACTTGTAGACAGATAGTGAAGAGACCTGCCTCCTACAAGACTGCATATACCCTCCCCACCTCCCAAGAATCTGCCCTTACCTCCTTCCTGGCTGCTAGACTTATAACTGGGGTTAAGTTACTACTTAACTCAGTGGGGGATATACTGAGCCTGAAATGGACTACATCTGCAAGAGCTGCAAGAACAAGCCAAACATGTAATTGCAGGGCTTGGGAAAGTAGCAAAGCACTGCACTCTGAGGGTACTTGATTAAAAAGATCAAATTCTAAGACTGGATAAGGGACAGTTTATTGATTGGGGAGTATGTTGAGCTACAAGATTTATCACCTTGCCAAGAATCCTAGTATCTGCAGATTTGCTACTACGGTGGCTTTTATTTTTTTCTTTTTTATTTGGTGTTTGAACATGCTATTCTGAGCTGTGCCCCCAACCCCCTCTTTAACTTTTTTGAGACAGGGTCTTGCTAAAATGCATAGGGTGCCTCTGGCATGAAATTTGTGAACCTCCTGACTCAGCCTCCCAAGCTGTTGGGATTACAGGTGTACGCCATGGTGCCTGGTTCCCTGTTGGCTCTTATCAGCATGGAAAACTCTACAAAACACATGAGGAAGAAAAAGTTAGAACTGCCAAGACAGATGGTATAGGAAGGGATTAAAAAGCTCAGGAAAGTGAGCAACTAGAGTGGATGTAAGTGGCTACATAAGGCCAAAAAATCCATCAAATGATTACTTCCCACAGAAATACCCAGGAGATACACCATTCACCAAGGCCATAAGGAAAATGTGTTAAGAGGTCACCAGAATCACTAAAGTTTCACTGGTGTGTTTCTGCTGCTTGGGCCAGTACTGTAGGTGAGGCTGTTACAAAACTAGGCTCACTAACAGCAATGAGGCGACTGGGCCTTGAAGTAAGAATCAAGGTGGTAGCACTTACTGCCAGAAATTAGGTAGATGCAATCATTATAATGATTAGGAAGGTCAGAGTAACAGCCAAGGAGGCCTGACCTTAAGAGAATTAAATTTATGCAGGTGGTCAATAGAACAAAGCATCCACAAGGGCAAAGTACATGGGCACCCAACAATGGTACTCCTCAGAAGAAATCAACAATAGGTGATAGATAAGAAGATTGAGGGCAGTTTCCCCCAATAAAAAGGAACCATCCTTTGTCCATTTTCCTATCTGAACCAGGTTTTGGACACCAAACTCAGGTTCTTAAGGAGATGACCAGGTCACCAAAAGAAAGGCTGTTGCAACATCATGGTTCTCCATGTCCTTCCACAGCTTACATACATACATGTATTGCTATTTTCAATTTTTTTAGATATAACTCTAAGGAATGGAATATAAAGTAATGTGTTGATGAACCCCTAGTTTTTGCTGTATTCTATTTTCTTAAACAATAGATGTTAAAAATTCTCTTTGTTCCATCCCCAGTAGCAAAAAACCCAAATGTCTCTTTTGGATGCTCTGTATAAAAAGGAGTCCTCAGCCAGGAGCCGTGGCACATGCATGAAATCCCAATTAAGACAGGAGGATCTCGAGTTCAAGGCCAGAGGTAGCCAGTGCAATTTAGTAAGATTTTGTCTGAAAATAAGAAATAAAAGGGACTGGAGGTGCAGGTCAGTGGTATGGCACCTGCCTAGCATGTGTGAGGCCCTAGGTTCAACACCCACCCAACAAGTATGCAAAAAAAAGTCTTCATAGCATTTTTCCTTCTTTTACAATTTTTGTTAGTAAATTTTTAGTGTACAGCTTAATGAGTTTATGACATTTCCATGTATGTATGCATGAATGCATTGCTCATGTCCAAACCCCCTATTATCCTCCCCCAACCTCTTGTTCCCCACCCCATGGACCCGCTCTGCTTGTATGTCTTGTTTGTGTATGTATGTGTATCTCCAAATTTTGTCTTTGGGAGCAAAACATGATATCTGTCTTCATTTCTCCCATTACCCTTTCTTATTGTCCCCTCTCCTCTCTCTTTAGTCCCTTGTTTCCCCCTCCCTAGTTCCCTTCTACTTTCATGACCTATATATTAAAATATTGAATATATGTTGAAATCTGGCATCCACATATAAAATATGCAATGTGTGTCTTTCTGGATCTGGCTTATTTCACTTACAATGATCTCTAGTTCCATCCACTTTCCAGCAAATGCTATAATTTCACCCTCCTCCATGGCTCAATAAACTCTTTGGGGTATATATGCCATATTTTCCTTATCAATTCATCTGTTGATGAACACCAACGTTGATTCTGTATCTTGGCTATTGTGAATAGAGCTTCAATAAACATGGATGAGTAGGTATCTCTGTGGTTAGTTGATTTATATTCCTTCTGATATGTACCCAGGGGTGGTATAGCCAGGGTATATGGTTGTTCTATTTTTAGTTTTTTGTGGAACTTCCATACTGACTTCCATAGTAGCTGCACTAACTTGCATTCCCATCAGTAGTGTACAAGTGCTCCTATCTCTCCGGATCTCATCAGCATTTTTTTTTTTCTTGATGTCCTCATAGCATTTTAAATGTGCATGCCTTTTACAATGTGTATAAGTTATAAATTTAAGCTCTTGAGAGCAAGGATCTTGTTTTGGCCACTTTAAAAACAAAAACAAAAAACAGTTTTGCTATGTAGCCTAGGGTCGCCTTGAACTCTTGATCCTCCTGTCTCACTATTCTGAGTGCTGGGATTACAGGCATGCACCACCACACCTAGCTGGCACACACATTTGTGATGTTTATTGTAACTTGGTGGACAAAATAAAATTTATACAGTAAAGGGAGGAAAGAAAGCCAGAGAGCAAGATCTTATCCAGGGAAGGGAGGGTCCTAATTCCCAAGTTCGTTACCAGAATTAACGAATTAACAGGTTCCAAAAGACTCTTATGAATAGTCTCAATTTATTGCTGCTTATGCTCCCTATCCTATATCCTAGATCCTACCCAAAAAAAAAAAAAAAAAAAAAATCACTTCTGGAACTGACCTTGGTATCAACTGACTTCGAAGTTATATAAAACTGAACTTATTTCCTACATACACCACTTCCCCAGACCTGCTTCTCTGTTACCTCCTTATCTTGATGAAGAGCTCCATTGCTTAGGAAGCTCACCAGCTTCCTTACCCAGAATCTGAACATCCCAATATCTGGGATCTGTCCTTCCCTCCCTCAACTAATCTACAAATCCTGGAGAGTCTATCTTCCAAATAATTTTCTCCATTCACATGGCCTTTTTCCTTATTCAAGGACATCATCTCCTTCCAAGAAGACATTCAAAAGCCTAAGTGGTCTCCCTTGTCTTTACTCTCATTTCCCTCTAATTAATTTGCCACACTTTAGCCAGAGAAATTCATTCACTCATTCTTTTTCTTCTCTCTCTCATTTTCTCTCTGGCCCAGGCTGGCCTGGAACTTGTGATCCTCCTGCTTCAGTCTCCTGAGTGCTGGGATTACAGGCGTAAACCACCACTTCCAGATAAATTAATTTAAAACAGGTATCTTCAGTGTAAAAATCTCAATAGTAAAGGTGAAAGTCCTTAATATGCGTAGTTTATTAGGCTCTGAATGATGTGGCTGATGCATCCATCCTCGGCCTTACCTCATCCTCAGACACACCTGTTGCTCCAGCTAAAATGAATTTCTGTTCCCTGAACTTTTCTCTACTAGTCGCAGGCCTTTGCCCACGCTGTTCTCTGCTTTAAATATCCTTCCCTCCACTCTTTTTGTCTTTTTTGTTTTTTTCCGGAGGATTGAACCCATGGCTTCACGCTTGCGTGCTTTGCTTTGCAAGTACTGTACCACTGAGCTGCACCTCCAGCCCTCCTCCATTCTTCTTAGGAGTAACTGAGGTGCATTCTTCGGGTTCGAGCCAGCGGTCACTTGCACAGACCAGGTAGGCAGGCTCCACCCCTCAACCCTCAGTAAGGTGCAGGCGATTTGTGTCTTCCACAGGGGTGGCCCCTGAAGTCGCCTTCCACATTCCATCAGTCTGGGACAGATGAAAGGCTGGAAATACGTGAGCTTCCTCAGAGTAGACCCAGGTCCTTGCGGCTCCGGTCCCCAACACACAGGAGAGCCCACTGAATTTTGGCCTGGCAGCAGAAACACAGCACACAGTGCCTTGGTTGGGTCGGCCAGACACCGTGCTGCGACCAGTCTGGCGCTTGGCTCCGCCTCCCACGCTGCGTCCGGGGTGGAGCGGGGAGGGGCGGTGGCGAACGGCGTGCGCCGAGGGGGCGGGGCCAGGGGCGGAGCGGAGCGCGCATGCGCGGTCGCCTTTGTGTGGGTCGAGCGGCAGCGGCAGCGGCGGCAGTGGCGGTCCCACTGGCAGGCGGGCAAGAGGGGAGTCCGGGCGGTGTCCGGCGTGGGAGCCGGGGGACCACCATGGTAAAGAAGCGGAAAGGCCGTGTCGTGATCGACTCGGACACGGAGGACAGCGGCAGCGACGAGAACCTGGATCAGGTGAGGGCAGGCCGCGGAGGCGCGGGCCGACAGAGCCGGACGGCTGAGTCCGAGCCGCGGGAGCCGGGAGCTGCCGGGCCCGGAGCCTCCTGGCCGAAGAGCCTGGCCCACCCGCTGCCCTGCCCGCTGCAGCAGCCCCCTTCCAGTCCTCCCCGCAACAACCAAGGCGCTCGGAGTCCTGCCCAGGCCTGGAGACGGAGCCCCGAGGACTTGGCGCCTTAGGCGGGGAGGCGGGGCAGGCACCGGGCAGATGGGCCTAGGGCTCGGGGGTACCGAAGGGGGCCGTGATCTGCTGGGGCCGGGGCCGGGCGGTGGACTGCGGGCCAGGCGATTCGGGACCAGGCGATCTGCGGACGTAGAGATAGGAAGTATCGCCCGCCAGCCCTGGTGGTTGGGAGATTTTGGAGGAGGTGCGAGAGTGAGCGTGTGGCTGTGGGAGAGGGAAGAGAGCTCAGAAGGTGCGGACTCTGGAAGATGAAGTTTTGCAGACGAGAAGTGTGGACAGATAGGAGGGACATTCATAAATGTTCCGAGGAGCTTCTGCTGTTCTTGGTGGGGAAGATTTAGCTGTAAGCACGAGTCAGTTTGGAGACTAGGGTTATTTGTGGTTGATGAGATGTCATACTGAAGAAAACACTCTTGGCAGGAAGAAAGAGGTCATCTACTGGAAGAAGATGGGTGGCATGTAGGGACTGTGGCCCAGGCTCTTAGCCTTTTTCATGAAGCATCATAGAATTCTTTTTTACCTGAAGATTGCACGTGAAGCATTGAAAAACTTTTGACCTTAGTGTCTTGTGATAGCTTGCACTGTTTATGTACTCTAGAAAATACTGTAAGGAGGAAGCTGTCCTTTGTAACAATGTTCTAATGATACCAGGAGATACAAAGATTTTTTTTCCATACTTTATGAATAAAAGATATACAAAAGATATGCAAAATATAGTAGCCTTATAAGTTGCGTAGAGAGTGTACTGAACTTAGAATCTGAAAATTTGAGTCCTAAACTGGGCTTATGCTGCTTTCTTGGTATGCATTTTTTATCTCAACTGTAAAATGGAGATACAACATCAGTTTTGTGTATCTAATTGGGCAATTGTAAATCTCAAATGTAAGAATTAAGTTTGGTGCAAGCATTTGCAAACTATAAAGTTTTTGTATAAATGGCTTCTTGGGGGCCCTTTGCAGTAGACCAGAGGTCTCAAGACTGAAGTATTAGGGCATGAAAAGGGAGGACTTTTAAGACAAAAGGACCAGAAAGGTCTTAAAGAGGACTTTTAAAAATGGGGTTGGGAGATGGGGAAGTAGTGGAGCCTATGGAGGATTATCAAAGGATGGAAATCTTGTTTTGGGATAAGAATTGAAAGAGTAAATTGAAAGTGTTCTCATTGAAATGTTCCTAAAATCTACCACTCCCCCCCAAAAAAAATACTCTTTACTTTAAAAGTTTTCCTGAAAAGATAATTTTAGACTGGGAGCTAGGAGAATTAGAATCTAATTTTTACTGTTTTCTGATCTACGATTGTAAATGTTTCAGATAATAGCAGCTACCATTTATATAGTGTCTGAGGTGGGCTAGACACCCTGGTTAAGGGCTTTATTTACATTGTCAAGTTTTCAAACTGTGATGAAGTTAGACCCAGTTTTCCTACTTTACATATGAGGAAAATGGAGATCGAAGAAGTTAAGTAATTCACACAGCTAGTAAGTGGTAGAATTGGAGTTTAACCCAAATTTGCACAACAGTAGCTGAGCCTATAATCCCAGTGACTCAGGAGGCTGAGGCAGGAGGATAGAAAGTTTGAGGCCAGAGGCGGCTTGCACAATTTAGAGAGACTGTCTCAAAAAATAAATGTCGTTAGGTGCTGTGGAGTCGGTCTGACTCATAGCGACCCTATATACACTCTCTGTGTATATAGAACAGAACACTCCGATACTATGCCATGCCCAGCAGTATGTCAGTGTTTCTCTGCTAGGATTTTCAATGGCTGATTGCTTTAAGAGTGGATTGCCACGTGCTTCTCCCATTTTTGCAATGCTAGGGGTTGAACCCGGGGGCCTTAGAGAGCACAGAGTGGCACTCTACCAACTGAGCCAAACTCCAGCCCAAATAAGTATAAAAGGGGTTGAGGGTAAAGCTTAGTGGTGGAGCACTAGCATGTGTGAGGCCCTGGGTTCAATATACATGCAAAAAAGGAAGGAAGGAAGGAAAAGAAGAGAAAAATTTACATAACTGTAAGGCCTATGCTCTTCCTACTATACCAACTTAATCTGCTAATATTTTAATTTTTTCATATTACAATATGAGAATAATGTTTCATGGCTGTTTTCCGGGTTGCTAGAATTTATATTTGTAAGGTACACCAAATAGTTTAGAGAAAATTGGTCAATCAATTAAAAAAATTATTTGCAGGGCTGGGTAAAGCACTCTCAAGACATCTGTTCTGAAGATGAATAAACTAAGCTGCAAATTATTCTGTCCTTGGTGGTTTTCCACAGAATTCTGGTGAGTGAATGAGTAGCATCCTTCCACTAGTGGTAGAGACACTTATGGGATCCACAAAGAGCTTTGCCAAAGTGGAACTAGAGGAGATTAGAGCTTTAAGTCCAATGTTAAGTATTTGTGGGAAAAAAATGTGAATTTTGTAAGTAATACCTAGTATTACATTTTAACAGCAATTCCAACTTCCCTTCAACTACTCTTCGACATTCTTATTATCGTATGGGAACCAGATCAAAAGTCCCTCTCCTTGCACATCCTAACAGGGGCACCAGTGACTTCTGTTGGTCTCTTTAGCACTGTGGCAGGTTCTCATTGGAATGAAAGAGAAAGATCTCTGTGCTCTGGATGTATTCACCTGAGGCTTTTAGTAGAAGTTCATAGCCTGTTTATAGGATCTTTAGGAATCCTCAGAACACAATTGGTGCATTCTGGGCTTTTCCTGACCAAGTTGCCTTGAGCTGCTCCATCTAGTTCTGAGTCTTCATTAGGGGCATAACATTGGCCTTGATGTCTAGTGTATAGTCCTTGTGGAAAGAACAAGCCATGATAAATGTTGTAAATGTCTAATGTGAGAGTGGTACACAGTTTGTAAGAAATATTTTGTCCCTGAGTTTTCTGGATGGAAATCTAAGCCATTACATCCAAAATACTATTTTATGTCCAGCTTAATTCGTATTGGAGATGAAATGGATCATCTAAGCTAGATTTCCTAGTGCTTGGGAGAAGATTCCTGTGTCAGATGCCACCTGAGTTACTTATTTAAAATGTAGGTTGGGCCTGGCACAGTGGCGACGCCTGTAATCCTAGCGACTGGCTGGGCAGAGGCAAGAGGATTGCAAGTTCAAGGCCAGAGACAGCCTGCGTAATTTAGCAAGACACTATCTCAATATAAAAATTAAAAAAGGGGATGGGGTACAGCTCAGTGATAGAGCACTTGCAAAATATGTATGAGGCCCTGTGTTCAGTCCCTCAGCACTGAAAAAAAAAGTAAAAACATAAAATAAAAGTTGAAGGAGTAAGGGATTTGGCTCCTACCTCACACCTTCTGAATCAGGCCCTCACAGAATAGAGCCCTGGACTCTACATTTGTAACAGGTATATCCCAGGTAATTATGATTTATGTTAATGACTGAGGCTGATGTCTGTACGCAAGTTAATCTCTTTAGTAAGATACTGTAAGAGGTTTGGGAAGGCTGGGTGCCGTGGCACACATCTGTAATCACAGGGTTTTGGGGAGGTTGAGGCAGGAAGATGGTGAGTTCAAGGCAGCAGGCAGCCAATACAACTTAATGAGAGCTGTCTCAAAATAAAAATAAAAATGGAGGTCGGGGTGCAGTTCAGTGGTTGAGCACTTGCTTAGCATGTGTGGAGCCCTAGGTTCAACCCTCAGTAATAGGGGAATAAAAGAAAGAAGTTTGGAAGAGAAATAGCTTCTAGTCTCTTCCATAGTATGTCTAAGTTAAGGGCACACATGTAGCCAAAAGAACTTGACTGGGATGTTTAAAGTGGCAAAGCTGCTGGTTCTTCTAAACCTCTGAAGCTGTATGAATTGCTGGGTTTATTTATTTATTTATGCTGGATTTAAACCCAGAGCCTCATACATGCTAAGCATGTGCTTTGCCACTGAGCTATACTTCCCATCCCCTGGGGATGCTTTTTATCGAAGCTACCTGCTTTCTTTCTTCTTATTGGGAAGAGGTATGTAATAACTAACATGGAGTAGTTTAAAAATTTGTTTTAACGTTCAGAGGATTTTTTTAAAAGCCAAGTGCAGTGGCTCACAGCTGTAATCCCAATGACTTGGGAGGTGGAGGCATGAGGATGGCAGGTTTGAGGTTAGAGGCAGGCTTCTTAGTGAGACACTGTCTCAAGATAAAAAATTAAAAGTGGGTTGGGGGTAAAGCCCAGTGGTAGAGCACTTGCAAAGTATGTGTGAGGCCCTTGGTTCAGCCCCCAAGTACCGCAAAAAAAAAAAAAAAAAAAAAAAAAAGGAAGGTGGGGGCTTGGATTTCAAAACTCTGACCTTAATTTAAGAATTTGAAGGAAATTTTTTTTTTTTCCATACCCAGAGCATGGCACATTGCTAGCCAAGTGACTACCACTGAGTCCTGGAGGATTATAGCATGACCTATTGTGGCCCTGTTTTTATGTTAGCTACATACACCCTTTCTTCAACATTTTTAAGTTGCAAGATACTTGTCACTGGTGCTTATTGGGAAAATATAACAGAATTCCAGGCAAACCTGGGCTCTTTAACCTCATATGTACTTGCATTGAGACAACGTGTCACTATGGATAATATTTATGCAGTGGATCCTATAGAAGGAAAAACATCCAAGATAATAAAGGAACCCATTCTTTATTCAGATCAGTACAACTCAGTTTTTATAAAAATTTTACTCTTCCCTAGCCTGCCATGGTGGGGTATGCCTATAATCCCAACACTAGGAAGGCTAAGGTGGAAGAATCATGTGTAGCCTGGGCTGCATAGCAAGTTCAAGGATAGCCTGAGCTACATAGCAAGACCTTGTCTTAAAAAAAAGAAAGAAAGAAAGAAAGAAAAGAAAAGAAAAGAAAAAAAAAATATTTTTACATTGCCTTTTGTTGTTGTTGTTGTTTATAAATGTTAGTGGGATACAGTGTAAGAAGTCTTTTGCTATACCCATTATGCAAGTATTAAATCACTTTTGCTCACACATTAATCAACCTACATATTTTACAGATCCATAAGAAGAAAAGAAAAGGAAAAAAGTAGGGATTTTAATTAATATGTAATAAAAATTATATGCAATCATGGGTTATATCCTCACTAATTTTTTCCCTTTCCCCTATTTTTCCCTTGTATTTGTATAGTTACATCATATATTTTGAGATTTTTCCTCTCCCCATTCACCCCTCTACTTTATTTCCCCTCCTCCTCACCTTCCCCAACCTCTGCTCCCACCTGCTGATCCCCTGACCACTTCTATTCTGCTTATGTTTTCCCTTCGTAGATAAGTATGCTTGTTTGTTTTTATATATCTACGTATGTATAGTTTTTTTTCCCTTTAGATTAGATTTAGCTCCCACATGAGTGTTTACACTGCCTTTTTAAAAAAATGAGTTGTTGTTAGGTACCATCAAGTCAGGTCCCACTCATAGTGACCCTCATAGGGTTTTCAGTGGCTGATTGTTTCCAGAGTGCGTTGGGATTGGATTGCCACATCCTTCTCCCATTTGAGCTATATGCACACTAGAATGCTTTTATAGTTTCCTTTCTTATTTAAAATGGTAATTATGCTGTCATGTCCTCTTTCTCTACTTATCAACTTGAAGTAGCAATAATGAAATTTGTCTTAGAGAGAATATGCTTCCTAAATATTTTCTAGGACCTCTTTTTAGCCACTATGTATAAAAAATGTCATTATGAAGTGTCCTTATATAAACTTTCCCCATAAAACTTCAGAAATTTAAAATTTATGCTTCTCATTAACATGGCCTTCAGGTTAGGCAAGGGCAGATTTTGAAGGCCACAGTGAATTTCTTTTTCTTTTTCTTTCTTTCTTTTTTTTTTTTTTTTTTTTTTTTTTTTTTTTTTTTTTTTTTTTTTTTTTTTTTTTTTTTTTTTTTTTTTTTTTTTTTTTTTTTTTTTTTTTTTTTTTTTTTTTTTTTTTTTTTTTTTTTTTTTTTTTTTTTTTTGCGGTACTAGGGGTTGAACCCAGGGCCTTGTGCTTGCATGCTCTGCAAGTGCTGGACCACTGAACTGCACCCCCAGCCCATTTTTTTTTTTACTTTTTCGAAACAAGGTCTCGCTAAATTACACAGACTGCCTCTGGTCTCAAATTTGTAATCCTCCTGCCTCCGCCTCCCAAGCCGCTGGGATTAGAGGCGTGTGCCACCGCTCCTGGCTCGCCACAGTGAAATTCTGAGAAGTGTCATTGTTGGCTTGTAAAGTTTTGTATCATAATGTTGCATCTGGATTAATGTAACTCATTTACTAATTTCACTTGACTTTTCTTTAGAAATGATTAGGAAAGAGTGACAGCAAGGCCCATCTTTAGACATAGATTCTATTGGTGATATTTATTGTTCCCTCAAGTATAGAGATTGCTCATCTTTCAGCAGATATGTCAAGACAGTGCAAAGCAATAGAACTATTGGCTGAACAAAAGGAAGTAGTTTCCACCTTGAAAGACATGAGAGTGGGGAGACAGAGGTGGGGGGAAGGATGTTCAGGGAGTTATTTCCTTAAAAATCATCCTATAGGTGTGAAGGAAGAGCAAGGAGATTGTGAGAATATAACCAGGGGCTCTGCACTAGCCTGTTGAGAGTGACATTTAAACTGAGACCTGGAACAGGTGTTAAGGAAAAGATTAGATTAGGAGACTGAAGAGTGAAGGGAATGGTGTTGTGTATTCCTGGTTAACCATGACCAACATAAACAAAAGAAATGAGGCAGGAAGGACGAGAGCCTTGCGAAACTGAAAGAAGCTCAGAATAAGTGAAACATAGCTAGTAGGAGAAAGAATAGTACAAATGAAACTACAGACAAAATGAAAATAATAAGTAAACTGCAGAGGTAGATTCTCTTCTGACCCTTTAGGATGGAGAAGTCAAGTTGAGTGGATTATAGACAACATTAAAAATAAAAATGAAATTGAATTAAATAGGAAATATCAAGTGCATCATACATAGTAAAAATAAGTATTACTTCATGAAACTCGTGTTCATGTATATACAATGGGTCATAAGGTATAGTCTCTCTTCCTATGGGCTAGGGTTAAAAAGAAAGTTATAGCTGTGCATGGTGAGTTTTGTTTTGTTTTTGAGATAGGCTCTTGCTATGTAGCCCAGGCTGGCTTGGAACTCATTATGTGTCCCGGCTGTCCTTGAATGCATTATCTTCTGCCTTAGCCTCCCACTCACTGGGATTACAGGAGTGCGCCAACATCCTGGCTCCCCACCCCCACACTGGAGGTTGAACCCAGGGCCTCGCACTTGCATGCTCTGCAAGAGCTGGACCCCTGAGCTGCACCCTCAGCCCATTTTTTTACTTTTTGAGACAGGGTCTCGCTAAATTTCGCAGACTGCCTCTGGTTTCGAACTTGCGATCCTCCTGCCTCTGCCTCCAAGCCGCTGGAATTACAGGCGTGCACCCGGCACTTTTTTTTTTTTTTTTTTAAGTGATGCAGTCTCACTATGTTTCCAGGTTAGCCTCGAACTACTGGTTTCAAATAATACTCCTTCCTTAGCCTTCTCAGTAGCTGGGACTACATGCCACTATGCTCAGCTTTTCAGATTTGTCCTTTTATTCATTTATTATTGTTTGTTTGTTTGAGACAACCTCTCACTATGAAAGCCAGGTTGGTCTGGGACTCATTGTGTAGATCAGACCGACCTCAGACTTGTAATTCTCCTGTCTCAGTCTCCTGAGTGCTGGAATTACAGATGTTTGCCACAGTACCTGGCTTATCAGATTTGTCTTTTTAAAAGGTCATTCAGGCAGTATGTCAGTAACATGGAAGGGGCACTAATTACCTGGCAAATAGAGAAGTCCAGGTAAGAGATAGTGGAAGGCATAAAGAGCAAAGGTATTTGTACACTGCAGTGTCTCTGGCACTCTGCTGATACGGTGGTAGTTGCAGAGATGACAAATGGTGGAATTGACTGGATGTTGTATTCAGAGTATAGAACTGAGAGGACTTGATGTTGATTGGATGTTGGGAAAAGAAGAGGAGGTGGCTCTTTCCTCTAATTGGATCCTGAGTTTGAGGTCAGCCTGGGCTACATGGCAAATTCAAGCCTGGCATAAGCTCCATAGTAAGACCCTCTCTCAAAAAAACCAATGGCTAGGGATGTAGCTCAGTGGTAGAGGATTAACCTCTTAGACACAAGGCCTGTTGTTTGATCCCCAGCACCAAAAAAAAAAAAAAGAAGAAGAAGAGAAGGAGAAGGAAAGGAGGAAGCATAAGGGATGGATACTGGCTCTAGCATGAGACTGGGAGCCTGCAGGAAGATCAGGTTGAGAGGTGAGCGCCATGAGTCTGCTCTTGGATGTGTGGAGTTTAAAGTATGTGAGAAAGCTGAGCACTGGCACGTTCCTATAATCCTAGCTGTTTGGGAGGCCGAGGCAGGAGGATCACAGGCTCAAGGGCAGAAGCTAGCCTGCACAATGTAGGGAGACCCTGTCTCAAAGTAAAAAATTTAAAAAAGGGGGGGGAGGGGAACTTGGGCTACAACTCAGTCATAGAGTACTTACCTAACATTTGCAAGGCCCTGGGTTCAACCCCCCAGTATTGCAAAATCTAAAAATGAAAAATAAAGATAGAGCTGGACACATGTCTATAACCCTAGCAACTTGGGAAACAGAGGCAAGAAGACTGAGAATTCAAGGCCAGAGGCAGCCTGTGCAACTTAGCAGGACCATATTTTAAAATAAAAAGTAAAAAAGAGGGTCTGGGGTGGCTAAGTGGTGGAGTGCCTACCTCACGTGCCCAAAAGCCTAGGTTTAATTTCCAGTAGTGCAAAAAATAAATAGATATGTAAATAAAATAAATAAATAAATAAATAAACACAATTTAAAAAATAAACTTAAAAGGAGCAGAGGTGCAACCCAGTGGTAGAGTACTTGCCTAGCATGAGGCCCTGGGTTCAACCACTGAGTACTGGGAAGAAAACAGGAATCTGTGAGATAGTCAAGTACAGGCATCAAACAAGTAGTTGAAAATAATGCCTGCCTAGTACACAGTAGGCATTTAGTAAATCTTTGTTGAATAAGCTAATTGTTGTTATTGTTGTTAAGTGCTGTTAAGTCACGTTGACTCATAGAGTTTTCAATGGCTGATTGTTTCGGGATTGCATTGGGAGTGGATTGCCATGTCCTTCTTGCATTTTTCTGGTGCTGTGAATTGAACCTGAGACCTTAAATTGCAGAGCAGCGCTCTACCAACTGAACTAAATCCCAGCCCAAATAAGCTAATGCTACTTGACATATCTACTATAGAAAGTTTCTAACTTAGTCACAGTGGGATTATTTACAGAAAGAAGAGACACTATCGACTGTGGGTTCTTGCTTCAGCCCCTCTATTATAATACTCATATCTTTTCTTTAAGGGGTAGAAAGTGTATTAGGAGAAAGGAGGTAAGTAAAAACAAGTAACGCTAGTAGAATATCTTTTTAATTTTTATGTAGCTTTGATTTTGAATGTGTTAAAAACATTTTGTCAGTTCTATAACCTTGCAGACATTTCTATAGCTCAGTATTTTTATCTACAATTATAATTACTTTGCTGGAAAATTGAGGAGAAAGTTGCCACATTTAGCACTAATTGTGAAATTTGAACTGCCACTGTGGAATTATTACTTTAAATATGTTTTTGTATATTCATTGTTTTGGTTTATTTTCTTTTATTGTTGTGTTGTTGTTAGGTGCCGTTGAGTTAGTATCTGACTCATAGTGACCCTACATACAACAGGCGAAACACTATTGTCAGTGCTTCTCTGCTGTTCATAGGGTTTTCAAAGGTAGATGGATTTTTAGGAGTGGGTTGCCAGGTCTATCTCCCAAGCCTACAGCACCTGGTATTCCCAGGCGGTCTCCCATCCAGGTACTAACCACGCCCGACCCTGCTTAGCTTCCGAGATCTCATGGGATCAGATGCCATAGGTCTACGGCTGCAGGCTTTCTTTTATTAGTATTATTAAAAATAGTATATGTTAGTTAAATTTATTTATTTATTTATTTATTTATTTATTTATTTATTTATTTTTGTACTGGGGGTTGAATCCAGGGCCTTGCGCTTGCATGCTCTGCAAGTGCTGGACCACTGAGCTCCACCTCCAGCCCATTTTTTAACTTTTTGAGACAGGGTCTTGCTAAGTTATGCAGACTGCTTCTGGTCTTGAACTTAGGATTCTCCTGCCTCCACCTCCTGAGCCACTGGGATTACAGGCATGAGCCACCACGCCTGGCCTTAAAATAGTTTTAACAATACAGAAAAACCTCCCTGTGCTACAAACATCCCTACACAGTGGCTCCCTTCCTTACTACTTTGTTGTTGGTTTTTTTTGTTTTGTTTTGTTTGGTTGGTTGGTTGGTTGGTTTCATTTGGTTTGTTTGAGTTAGAGTCTTGCCACATAGCCCAGGCTGGCCTGGAACTTTCTGTATAGCCCACTTTGGCCTCAAATTTGCAATCCTGTTGCTTCAGCCTCCCAAGTTCTGGGGTTACAGGCATGCACTATCATGCCTGGCTTTCCCTTCCTTACTCCCCCCACTCCCCATGACAGGGTCTCAGTAGGTAGCCCCAGCTGGACTGGAACTCTCTTATGTAGGCCAAGCTGGCCTTGATCTTGCACTCATCCTCCTGCCTCTGCCTCCCAAGTGCTGGGATCACAGGCATGAGCCACCATATCTTGCCCCATCCTTACTCTTTAATTTAACCAGTGTCCATTGTTTTGAATCATGTTCCTCTGCCAACAGTTTTTATAGGAAAGGAATAATATGAATGAACACCCCAAATGTAAAACTGTGTTATTCTTTCCTCAGCACCTCTCAAGTATTCCCCTTCTCTGTGTCCCTGTGGCTGCTTACCTTGACCAGGCCACCATCCACTCTGCTGAGACTGCTGCACATTGCTTCTGACTCCTCTGCATTTCCACCCTGACCCCTCTAGTCTGTTCATCTACCAGGCAGAGTGGTCTTTTAAAAACCCTCAGCGGAAAGCCGGGCACGGTGGCACATGCCTATAATCCCAGCAGCTGGGGAGGCGGAGGCAGGAGGATTGCAAATTTGAGACTAGAGGCAGTCAGTGTAACTTAGCGAGACCCTATCTCAAAAAGTAAAAAAATGGGCTGAGTGTGCAGCTCAGTGGTCCAGCACTTGCAGAGCATGTAAGTGCGAGGTCCTGGGTTCAACCCCCAGTACCACAAAAAAAAAAAAAAAAAAAAAAAAGCCCTCAGCGGACAGGGTTATTCCCCTGCTTAAAACCACTTGATGGCTTCTTAGTGCCTTCACACAAAATCCATGCTCCTGAACCTGCTTTGTAAACCTCAGAATGATGTGATTTCTTCTTACTTCAACTTACCTTCTTTTATCCCTCCCCACCTTGCTTGCTCAACATCAGTCACACCATTTCTCTTCCAATTCTTTGAGATGTGCTGTTATCAGCTTCAGGGTCTTAGCTGCCCTATCTAGAGACCTCTGTCCAGAACACCACAATCTTCCCTTTTCTCTCAGTTTTTGGTGTCAGCCTGAGTGCTTCAAAGAAGCCTCTCTTACTCCCCCTACTGCCGATAGGCCTCTTGTTCACTTGACTTACTTCCTTAGCACTTATCAGTATCCTTAACTCACTTTAGTTTTGTTTTCTGTCTCCCACATTTAATTTTAAATTCCATGAGGCCAAGGATCTATGTATCTTTTCTTTACAACTATCTACCTGTTGTTGTTGTTGTTGTTGTTGTTGTTGTTGTTAGGTGCCGTCGAGTCTGTATCTGACTCATAGCGACTATCATAGGGTTTTCAATGGCTGACACTTTCGGGATTGCCTTGGGAGTGAATTGCCAGGTCCTTCTCCCATTTTTGCGGTGCTAGGACTTGAACTTGGGACCTCAGAGACTACAGCGTAGCGCTCTACCAACTGAGCTAAATCCCAGCCCTTCTATCTACCTAGTGCTTGCTATTCAATAGATACTGGTAGTAAGATGACCAGCCACGGACTAGAGATGTGGCTCAGTGATAAAGCACTTGCCTAGCATATACAGGGTCCCGGGTTTGATCCCCAGCATGGGGGGGGGGGACAAACACACACACAGCCCACAACCCACCAACCATCTTAGTTTGCCTGGACTGAGACATTTCCCAGAATGCAGGACTTTCAGTGCTAAAACCAGGACAGTCTTGGACAAACTAGCATATTTGATTACCCTAGCTGGTAGTTACTAGTTATATTTGTGACGTAAGTAGGGAAAGAGGAGACATGCTAATTAGGTATAAAAACCTCTTGAGTTTTATTCATATGGATATTTATTCTCCTTTTCTTACATTATTTTGGGGTCTGAGATTTGGCTAACTAGTTTAAAAGTGGCTTTTAAGCAACGTTAATGAAACTGCTGTGGAAGCCAGATATGGCATCTCTGCACAGCTATTTCTGTAGTAGATTGGGCTCTGGCATGACTTTAAGCAGATCTTTGGTTCAGTTTAAATGTGTTATATCACACTGGCACCCCACACTCCTTTCTCCTAGAGGAATGTCAAGATAAATAGGGAAGGTTTTCACTGAATGAGAAGAAATACAAGGATGGTAGTAAGAGATTCACTATACACAAGAAATGTGACCTCACCCAGTGTGGCACAGTGGAGTGAGCTATAGGACAAGGGTGCAAATGGATCAGTCCCTTGTGTGTGGACCAGTTGCAGATTGAGTTTTTTTGTTTATTTGTTTTTTGAGATAGAGTTTCACTGTGTAGCTCAGGCTGGTCTAGAACTCCCTGTGTGTAGACCAGGCTGGCCTCTGGCTCATGTGGCTCTTCCTGCCTTAGCTTCCTGTGTTGGGAGCACAGGCATGTGCCATCATGCCTGGCTTTTTGTTTGTTTGTTTTTTAAACATTTTGGTAATATTGTCTCTGCCTTCTATTATTTTATCTATTTTATAACACAGGCACTATAAGCAGTAGTCTCTTTCCTTTTCTTTCTTTCTTTTTTCTTTTTCTTTTTTGAGAGAAAGTCTCATTTTGTGGCCCAGGCTGGTCTGGAACTCACTAACTAGAGCATACTGGCCTTGAACTCACGTGGATCCTCCTGCCTCAGCCTCCCTCATGCTGGGATTACAGGTATGCACCACTAGGTCTGACCTCATATTGTCTTTTTTTTTAAATTACAGATGCTAGATAGATCATCCCTAAAAAAATCTCTTCATGTGTACAGTGTTGTGAAGACCCTTCAGTCGCACATTGATCTATCTAGCTGTACTTAGAAGCCCTCAATAGGATGTAAAAGATTAAACCATAAATAGCCAGGCACCATTGCACTCACCCGTAATCTCAGCTACTCAGGAAGCCTATGCAGGAGGATGTCAGGTTTGAAGTCAGAGGCAGCCTCCACAACTTAGCAAGACCTTGTCTCAAAAAATGAAAAAAGGTCTGGGTGCAGCTTAGTCGTAGAGCACTTGCCTAGCATGCTCAAGGCACTGGGTCCCACCCCCAGTACTGGGTAGGAAAAAAAGTCTTGCCAGGAGTCCTCCCTGCACCACATTAACTTCCTATACAGCTCTGAAGAAGTGGGAAGGGCATCTTTCACACTGTTAAGGTCTTTGCTGTCACCAAAATATTGTTAATATTGTATTTAATGTACTACACAAAGAGACTGTGTTGATTTATCTGATGAGGGAGAGCTATTTGTTAGGTTTTTTGTGCAGAGCAGAACCTTTTTTTTTTTTTTTTTTTTTTTTTTTTTTTTTTTTTTTTTTTTTTTTTTTTTTTTTTTTACATAAATTAACTCATTTATTGTAGGTTCAAATGGTAGAGCTTCTACTGGTCTTTCAGTTCCTTCAATCTTCTTATGGCTGACTTGACTGTGACAGCAGAAGTGGTGTTATAAGTCCAGGCTCCACTAGCCAGTGTTTTCATGCAGGAACTGCAGTGCCAGATCCCCACAGCCCATCTCTTCATCTTGGTTTTACCACAGAAGGAGCAGGTGTACTTGGCATGCTGACCGATTTCAATTTTTTTTCACCATCTTCTGGAGGGAGGCACCATAGTGGGTCCTGTATTTACCGACGATTCCGACCTTCTTGGTGCGTTTAGCCATTTTGCCGAGTCCTAGGCCCGAGCCCAAAGAGCACTGACCTAAAACTTGAGGTCTTCCTGCCTCAGTCTCCCAAGTTGCTGGAATTACAGGTGTAAGCCACCACACTCTGCTTTAGAGCAGAACTTCTCAATAGTAAGTCAGTACTAATGTCTTAATACTTCCGTTACAGTAAATTTTTTTTTTTTTGTAGTATTAGAGATTGAACCCAGAGCCACCACTGAGCTGCACCCTCTATTCCCTTTTTTATTTTTTTATTTTGAGACAAGGTCTTGTTAAATTGCACAAGTTTGCTTCTGGCCTCGAAATTGCAGTCCTCCTGCCTCTGCTTCTGAGTTGCTGGGATTATAGGCATGTGCCACTGCACCTGGCTTTTTATTTTTGAGACAGGGTCTTGCTGAGTTCACAGGGTGCCTCTGGCCTTGAACTTGTGATCCTCTTGCCTCAGCCTCCTGAGAAAATTGGACTATTGCAAGAGTGTGCCATGGGCCTGCCCTTATTTATTTATTTATGTATTGATTGATTGATTGATTGATAAACTATATTTTTTATAAACTGTATTGTTTAGGCTGATCTCAAACTCCTGAGCTCCAATGATCCTCCTGTCTCAGCCTCTGCTTCAGCTTCCCTAGTGCTGGGACTACAGGCATCTATCATACCTTACTAATGACAGTAACTTTTAATGGATGTGACTACATGTTGCAGTTAATGCATGCAGCAGTTAATGTTTCAGGGAAAGATTTGATTGGGAGCCATATTGATCATATCTTCATAATGAAACAGGTTACTTCATAAAGAGGAAAGGTTTATTTTGCTCACAGTTTTAGAGGCTGAAAGTCCAAACAGCATAACACAAGTTCTGCCGGCATCACATGGTGAGAACACGTTTGTATCTGTGTCTCTCTCTCCCTTTCCTTATAAAGCTACCAAGATTGAAGCAAGAGGGCTCTACCCTAATGACTTAATCTAAAAACTGTTCTAAAACCCCATTTTTAGACATCGCAGTCAGATTAAGTATCTGTCTCCTTAATATCATGAAATGAGGTTTTTGGGATTCAACTAATGTACGAGTTCAAGGGGACAAACCATATTCAAACCATAGCAAGAGTATATCCAAAGCCCTGTTATAATGAGTTGGTATTAAAGCAGTTCTAGTGCATTTGTCAGCTGCAGAGGATTAAGAGCAAAAAGATTACTTGCCCAAAGTGTTTTCTAAAGTTCATAAATTTACATTAAGATTATGTGAGAAAAATGGTAGTAGTAAAAGCCATTGACAAACTATCATACAACCCAGCAATCCCACTCCTAAATATTTATCCAAGTGAAATAAAAACTTAAGTTTACACAAAAACCTGTATATGAATATACAGGTTCAATATTCAGTACTATTCAATACTATGAATATTCAATACTATTCAATACTATGAATATTCAATACTATGAATATAGTATTGACCCCAAAAGGAAATAGTCCAAGTGTTTTTTTAACTGGAAATGGATAAACACTGAGATATATCCATACAATGTAATATTTTTTAGCAATAAAAAGGGATAAGCTACTGATACATGCTGCAACATGTTTGAATTGCTGATGCATAATGCTAAATGAAAGAAGACAAACTTAAAAGGCTACAAGACTGTATAATTCCATCTCTCACAGTCTATAATAGGCAAATCTATAGGAACAGAAAACAAGTCTGTTTTCTGTTCCTACAGAAAGGGTGAAAGGAGTATAAGGAGAACACAAGAATTTGGGGAATGATGGCATTGTTCTATATCTTGATTGTGAGAGTGTTGGACTGTATGTGTCAAACTCATAGAACCATACATTGTTGTTAGATGCCATCAAGTTGGGTCCAATTCATAGTGACCCTATGTACAACAGAACAAAACACTACCCATCACTGTGCCATGCCTGGCACTGTTGTTGGGTTTCTCTGCTATTCATAGGGTTTTCAATGGCTGATTGTTTTGGGAACGGGCTGCCGGGCCCTTCTTCCAAGTCTACAGCACCTGGTATTTCCAGGTGGTCTTCCATCCAAGGACTAACCGGGCCTGATCCTGCTTAGCTTCTGAGATCAGATGAGATCGGACACCAGGGTAGAATGGTTGTAGACATTACATTTGAAAAGATAAAATATACTGTATGTAAATTATACCTCAAGTTCAAAAAAACATAAACATGAATATTCTTATAATATGCATTTGGTATGTAGGAGTTATGGTTTTGGTGTGAAAGAGGATTGTTCTTGTGATTTTTCAGCCTTTTCAGGAAGCTGGTATGCTAGCTCTCCAATGAAAGGAGAAGAGTAACATTTCATGACTGCTTATGAAGAAGAGTGTCAGCTGTCTAATCTGAGAAGGTCATTTTCTCATTCTGGCCAGGGAAGAAGGGTACTCCTAAAATAGAATGAGACTGAAAGAAGAAAACAAATACTTGTAGCAGTCTATTATTTTAACATCTGTCTTGGCACTTGACCCATACTTGCATAGCACCATCATCATCAAGGAATACTTCTGCTAGTATATTAGCTATACTTCTTTTTGGCGCAAGGGAAAGGTATTTTAAACTAGTAAATCATGACTGAATTAGGAACCAGTTTTCTATCTGCCCAGGTTCAGATTCTGGCTCTCTTACATACTAGCTGTGTTACTAGGCTAGTTACATAGCTTAAGTAAGTTACTTAATCTCTTCCTTGCTCCTTAGCTTCTTTATCTTTAAATGGGGATGATAAAGATACTTACTTTGGGTTATTAGAGTAAATGCCATACTGAGAAAAGTACCTGGAATGTAGTAAGAAGAGCATAATTACTGGCTGGTACTGGTATTAGCAGAGAACTGAGCAAATGACCCTTTGTTGTATTTTTGAGTAACTGGTGTCCACAAGGGAGAAGTGCTGAGACAGAGCAGCCATATGAAAGCAAATCCAGGTTGTCGCACTGGCTTACTCACTGACACTTCCCTCCCTGCTGATCTCATTTAAATCACCAGGACAAGGCAGGGGTGGTGAATTGGAGTGTTAGGGTTGTCAAATTAGGATTCTGATTTAGTGGCCAGCATGGTTACTGCTTCTCTATCAGACTCTGGGTCAAATATCAGAAATATGCCACACTCAGATCCTTTTTTCTCCCCCTGGTTTGTTGTTGTTAGGTGCCGTCGAGTCAGTATCCGACTCATAGTGACCCTCATAGGGTTTTCAATGGCTGACAGTTTCGGGGATTGCTTTGGGAGTGGATTGCCAGGCCCTTCTCCCATTTTTGCGGTGCTGGGAATTGAACTCAGGACCTCAGAGACTGCAGCGCAGCACTCTACCCACTGAGCCAAATCCCAGCCCCCCCCCCATTTAAGCTTTCAAAATATAAAATCACCTCAGAAATTTATAGTTTGTAAGCTTATGCAAACAGCCCCACAAACATTAATTTTAATCATGAAATACAATAAGAGGAATACTTAGAGTATTGGCTATTATACCATTTAAAATAGTGAGCAAATTACTTTTTTAAACATAGTTCTTATTGATCAGTGCTGATAATTATTACTTCTGTGGTTTAGAGAGGAATCAGTGACAGCTGTGGGTACCTTCCAGTTCTGTTTTCTGTTTCAGAGTGCATTTCCATGAAGGGGGAGCAGATTCTGCAAAAATTTTTTAGCACCTAGGAATATTGGCATTCAGTTGCTTGTGTGTTAAAAGTCCTCATGATAATATCATTTAGTTGGAAGCACAAAGATCTAGAAGAGACCTAGGGAAGGTAAGCATTTTGTTATTATTTCTCTGTTGAACAAAACTGATGTGACTATTTCTGCCATTTTAGGAGCTCTTATCCCTGGCAAAGCGTAAGCGCAGTGACTCTGAGGAGAAGGAGCCGCCTGTGAGTCAGCCTGCAGCCTCATCAGACTCGGAAACCTCTGACAGTGATGATGAGGTAGGTGTGGAGGGGCTAGCCCTGTGAGACTGGCAGATATTTGGGAGTCTCTGAGTTGGTGACATCTGGCAACCTTGTTTCCTTAAACCAAGACCTGCAGCCTAAGATCTACAAGGACTTGCTAAGGAAAGAAAATTGTGTAATGAAAGCTCTAAATCATGATGTTTGTACTGCTAGTTATCTAGTGGGTGCCTCTGCAGGATATTTGTGGCTTTTTTTTTTTTTTTTTTTGGAGATAGGGTCTGACCATGTAGCCCAAACTGGCCTGGAACTGTCTAGGTAGGCCAAGCTGGCCTTGAATTTGCATCAGTCCTCCTGTCTCAGCCTCCTGAGTACCAGGATTACAGGCATGTGCCGTACATCTTGCACTTGACTTTCTTTAGTCTATTTCTAGCCTTCTTGTAGAAAAAAGGCCAAAACTCATTACTCAGCTGTCATTGTTGTTTTGTTTGAGTCATCCTTTGTATCCTACTTTTGTAGGAATTCTAAATGGGGTGTTGTAGTGCGCACTTATAACCCTAGCACTTGGGGAGGCTGGGGCTGGATCATCAAGAGACCAGCCTTGGGTACCCTGTCTCCAAAGTTGGGGGGGAAAAAAAATTCCATAGTTTAGTGGGAAATACTTTCGTAAGACACAAAGCTTTCTTTGGGAGGATTAATTTGACATCCTGAAGAGTAATGGTGTTAACTTTAAAAGAAAAAGAATCCACCTGTCTCAACCAAAAGACTTTCTCAAATTGCCCACCAATAAAGCAAAGCCCTAAAAAAACCCAAAACCTGGATGGAAGACAGAGGTGAGAGGAAAGATGTTGAAACAGTCCTACATGGTCCTCATTTGATTTAAAGTAATTTCCTGGAGAGAGACTGATACCACCTTTCTGTATACCACTTTACTTTGTGGTCTAGAAAAATATCTTTTAACAGTAAATTTAAAAATGTTTATTCAATATAATGAAATTTAATTAACAACTGAACAGTACTTACCAGTTTTCTACATATGCAGTTTGGAGGTGTTTGTATTCTGATCAACTGTTCTCTCAGTCTTAAATAATTTAAGAAATCTAAAATTGCTTTTTATAGCTAGAGATAGTAAATATTTATTCTTTTTTTTTTTTTTTTTTTTTTTTGAGGAACTTGGAGGTTGAACCCAGGTCCTTACATACTTTGCAAGTTATCTACCATCAGGCTGTACCCCCATACCAGTTTTTATTTTTGAATCAGGGTCTTGCTAAGTGACACAGGCTGCCTCTGAACTCAAACTCACAATCCTCCTGCCTCTGCCTCCCAATTTGCTGGGATTACAGATGTGCACCCCCACACCCAGCTTTGTTTTCTTTTTAAAATGCATATGCAGTACTGGAAAATCTTGAAATAAGTTCCTTTCCCACTATTCTTGCAACTAATTTTATTTTTCATGTTCAGAAAGTCAGCTGCTATGGTTCTCTCTTCCCTTTCTATATGCTGTTAAGTTTGAATCTCCATTATGCCTGCAATATCCTGTATTGTATTTGTGGTCTTTGCAGTTCCTTAACATACAAGCAGTAACTATCCTTGGAACTCGTTCATTCTCCACATTCCTGTTGTTGGGTCACAGTCTGAAGTATACAGTTATTTGAGGGGTTCCTTTTGTTCTATTTTGTTTTTTGTTTTTTTGTTTTTATTGTTGTTTTTTGTTTTTAGATAGGGTCTCCCTATGTTGCCCAGCTGGTCTTGAACTGGTGGACTCAAGTAATCCTCCCGCCTTAGCCTCCCAAGTAGCTGGTACTGCAAAGTGTGTTCCACTACACCTGGCTTTTCCTTCATCCTTTTTAACTGCTTCTACCAGGAGGGTAAGTGTATGTCAATTCCACAGCATTAGAGGAGCCCAAAACTTGTGTTTGAGTAGATCCAGTATCTTTAAAAATCTTTACAGTTTAGGGGTTGCCATTGTTGCTCCCAGCTACTAAAGTCAGAAAGGCTTTACATTAGCTGGGTGTGGTGGTATAGGCCTGTACTCCCAACACTTAGGAGGTAGAGGCAGGAAGATTGCAAGTTTGAGGCCAGCCTAGGCTACATAGTGAGACCCTGTCTCAAAAAATCAAGAAAAAAAAAGTCTTCACCTTGGACTACTACTAAACTATTTATGTATTTAGGGCAGAAAAAGGTGATAGACAGGCTGTCCTCTGCTCAGCAGGGCAAGAGACTTTCAATGACTTTTGAGTCACTATAATCCTAGCAACTGAGGAGGCTGAGACAGGAGGATTGAGAATTCCAGGCTAGAGTAGCCTTTGCAATTTAGCAAGATCTTGTCTCAAAACAAAAAAGGAGCTGGGGAGCCTGATGCAGTGGCGTATACCTGTAATCGTAGCACTCAGAGAGGTGAGGTTGGAGGATCTATGCAAGTTCCAGGCCAGCATGGGAAATACAGCAAGACTCTTTCGAGAAACTAAAAAAAGAAAAAAGAAAAAGAAAGATGGGGATTGGAGGGTGTGGCTCAGTGCTGAAGCACTTGCTAAGCATGTATGAGGCCCTGGGTTCAATCCCCAGTACCACAAAAATAAAGGGGAGAGAGAGAGAGAGAAAGGAAGGATGGAGCGAAGGAAGGAAGAAATTTTTAGTTTCCATCAGATTTGCTAGGACAGAAAATTGAGTTGAAGAGTGAGTGGGGCCACACGTCGTGGTGCCTGCCTATAATCCCAGTGACGCGGAAGACGGAGGCAAGAGGATCACACGTTCCAGGCCAGAGACAACCTGTGTAATCTAGCAGGACCCTGACTCAAAATTAAAAAATGGAAAAAAATGGGCTGGGGATGCAGCCCAGTGGTAGAGCACTTGGAAAGTATGGGCAAAGCCGAGTTCAATACCCAACTACCAGAAAGAAAGAAAGAAA